>CAJHQP010009160.1:0-23589 GCA_905132765.1 Moricandia arvensis
AGTGAATAAAATGATTATTTTAAAATATAAAATTAAATAAATCTAAAATAATAATACAGTCATGTTTTATTCTTTAAAGGTAAGATAAGACCAACACACTTATACCAAAAAACAAAAAAGATATTCAACACACTTGAACATCAAATCTTAATATTTCAAAACTTGTAATACTTCTATACTCTTACTACAAGTCTTATTCAAAGGGAAATTTTATTGATGTTAGAAGTTATGTAATCGAATAAGTTATTGTGTTATTGATTTATGACCTCAAGACCTTTCTTATATACAACTCTAAGATTCCTATTCATATCCAGAAAATAAGATTTTCTATAATATGGAAATAATTTATTCTAAGACTATATCGTATAGGATATGGTTAATATCCCAATACCCTCCCCCCCCCCCCTCAAGTTGGAGCATACAAGTCTTTGTATGTCCAACTTGAACTAAAATTCTTGAAGTCAAATCGGTCAGTAGTCACGAATATCATCAGATGATTCATATCGTGATTTCGGTTCGGTTTCATCGTTTCGTTGGGTCGTCGGTTCAGTTTCGTCGAATTTAATTTTTTCAAGTTGAGGTTGTTGTCGCTTTGTTGATCAAAGAGAGTAATCGTAGGTCGAAATCGTTCGTTGAGTCGAGGTTGTCGTTGCAAGAGTTCTTACCATTGTCGTTTCGAGAGTTCGAGTTTCAAGTGTTTTGAGTTCGCGTGTGGAGGTTGTATAGTCGTAAGTCGGAGGTCGTAGAGTCGTTGGTTCGTAGTGTTCACGTGAGGTCGTTGCCGTGTGAGGCCGAAGTTCGTAAGATCGAAGTTGTTCATCACGTCATCATCCGGATCGTCGTCTTCGTCTTCTTCAATTGTCATCACCATAACCAAACTCTTCTAACCACAAGAAACGAAAGCGCTAGTTTTGGTCCACAAAAATCGTTATGGCTCTGATACCATGAGAAGTTATGTAATTGAATATGTTTATTGTGTTATTGATTATTGACCTCAAGGCCTTTCTTATATACAACTGTAAGATTGCTATTCATATCCAGAAAATGAGATTATCTATAATATGGAAATAATCTATTCTAAGACTATATCGTATAGGATATGGTTAATATCTCAATATGATGAAAAACAGAAACTCGGAGATATTTATAAGATGTTTTTTTGGACAAATAAGATGTTCTTTAGCTGTGACTTTATTAAAGGAAAATAGAAGCGGTATGGTCTATGTACAGATATTCAAACTCAAATTAGGATGTTGCATTACGGTGAGGGAATTAAGAAGAGAAAGGTGAGTTGACATAACCGGAAAATTAGTTGGAAGGTTCGTTCACTAGTAAATTAAAAGGAAGAAGCAGAGCAAACATGTTAACTGCATGGGAATAGCACGAGAATGGTACGTGAAATATGAAATATCATTTAATTTCGTTGTTGGTCCTTCTTTTAATGTTATTTATTAATGTGTCTCTGCCACTTCTCATGAAACCATGTCTCACTCACCTTCTATTCCACATGTCTCTTCTTACTATGCATTCTAAATTGTAGACCGTATTTATATACATACACATATGTCAAAGTGTTGATTATATCATCATATCTTGAATGTCGGTGGGTCTAGGCTAATATTATGTTTGTATATCTTTGTTTTTGCTAAGGTAGTGTGCGAAAATTATGAAAATATATTTTTTAAAGATAATACATCTTCTTTGTGATTCTTCCACATGATATTAAGTTTTTGTATTCATTATATATGAAAGTTGTAAGGACTAACATATACGCACTATGCAGCATGTAGAAATTGATCTTAATTTCAATTTATGATCACGATAATTTGAGAATGTGTTTGACGAAGACAATCCTGGACCAGCACATATAAAAGAAGAATCCTGGTTTGATCCGGTTCACAAAATCCCCCTGCATTTGGCGTTGGTTTGGTAATTACTCTCCGAATCTAAGAATCTAGCTGACAGCTGACACTTGGTTTAAGATCAACCATTCCATCAAGCTTATCCAAGGACCCCCAAAATGTTTCGCGCCACCAAATGGACGGTCCAGATTCGATGAACAACGAGATTTGAAGCCGTACATTTTCATGTCTAAGACGCGTCATCATAGTGGGTCCCATACATGGTCGTTACTTCTAAGTAGACACCGTTAGATCATTTCATGACATGGACGGCGAAGATTGCTTTCCAAGAGTGTTTTTTACCTTTACTTTTTGTATAGTGATCAATATTGATAAGTACTGAATGCACCATCATCATAAAAGCTTTATCATGATATTTCTATAGCTAGTATAATTAGAAAAATCACAGAGAAGATCTCATGAAAGGTCCCCCATTCATATTTTGGAATAAATCTTACAAGAGCTCTGGAATTTTGTGACAAACCAAATCTTTTACATGAGGGGACACCAAAGAAAAATAATGTGTTATATAATGTGTGATAATATATCCATGCATATCCTGGCCCATGACCGTCTTCAAGCCTTTACGAAATTAGGAAGGGGCACTGGAAAGTCATGTGATTTTACTATTTTTATCTTTGAATAACGATGAATAATGCTACAACCTCTTTAAATTTGCGGCAGAGTATTTGAATGCATAGTACAAGACTGCATTGTCTATTGACAAATTTTTATAAGCTTCATTAGTTCTTGTATAAACAAGACCATAATGAAATAAACATCTCTATCCATATACATATATATATATATATATGTGTGTGTGTGTGTGTGTGTGAGTGTAATCTAACAATTAAATAAGTTATTTATGTTTTCTTCGTATTGATCACCCGTGGAATACGTTATACATGTAGCTTATAAAATTAAAATATGAAGTTTAAATTATAGTTTTTTTTTAGTTTAAATAATAGTTAAATGGAACATTGATGAGTATACATGGGTATGCATGAAAAAACACGTAATTCACATGAACATTTTCGGAAGAGGGGCCTAGCTATTGAATACTTGATAGTTTTCGTATCTACTGATACAATAATAGATAGTACATTCTAAATTTTCTAATAATCCGTATTACATTATTTCGCTCGAAAATCAGCAACTTGCATGGTTATATTTCTGAGATTGTCAGAAATATTTAATTTCTTATGAAGTTGTATTCACATTTTGTATGCAAAATAGTGTCTTCTGAGAAGGCGTAGCCTCTGAACAACTCTAACAGGCAGAAGAAAAAAGGATACTACTATTTAGCGAAAGCGACACGACTTTGCTCTTTCTCGAGTAGTTGCGGCTCTAGCCTACGTGCCAGTTCTTTTCCCTGCACTTCTGTATTTCCAATCTTTTTTCTTATTTTTCAGATTTCATTTTATATTTTATTTACCTATTATATTGAAGCTATTTGTGTTTCATCAGATAATTCGATTCAAATTGTTTACCTAGATTTTAATGTACTTATATAGATAACTGGTTTTAATAGGTCCCAATCATTTCATATAAAAAAATTGGATGAGCCAAATGTTAGGGACCCTAAACAATTTAGTAAATAATTAAATTTCTTTTTTATAAATTTGAGACATTTTTCCATGTAAATTTTTGTAAGAAAAAATGAGAACTTTATACTAATATTTCACTTCGTTATATTCAAAATCATCCCTGGGCAGGACCAACGTTGGTCTATGTACTACACCAGATCATTGATTCCTAGGAAGTTCAGGACCATGAGACGATGACATTAATCAAAAGAAAGGTCCATTCGAATTACATATATCGGGTAACTAAAAATGTCTTAAGAACAGCAACAAACAAATTAAGCAAGCTAACCAGCAATGCATTAAATAAAGTCAATCCTAATTAATCAAGCGTCAACAATTCTTCAAGAATTACGCCAGAAGAATATCCTGATTCTACAAGCTCCATCAACCCTTATATTAGATTCCATGGTGGACCAAATCGTAGCTGAACAGATATTGACGTAGACTGGTGGTACCAGTCGCGGACCGAAACCAGACTTGTTAAACTCGTTGGTTAACTTGGAATGGTTGATAAACTCAAGACCGGATCGGAGAAGACGAAAGCTATCCAGCATCCACGTTTCTCAGGATAACAATGTTTTTTATTTAGTTTCAAGATAACAATGTAACATACACCACATGAACAAATTTAAAAGCTATTTATGAATGAGATAATGAGATGGAAATACAAAAAACGATAGAGTAACTCTCAACCAAATTTGACAAGGGAAATTTTATCGTATTTTTTTGAAAATTATAACAATATAGTATATTCATTTGATCTTTGCTTGCATAACAATATACAATCTTATGCAAATAAAACGGTTATAAAAGAGTACGATTGAAGCGTTGTAGAAAATCAACTACCCCCCAACTGTTTTATTTCATTCAAACCTCATGAGTTTCTTGGATTTTTATTTTGTGTTATTGTGAATAAACTGCCAAAACACAGCTTCTATGATGTGCCATGTCTTAAATCAACTTAGATTCTGTCTTCCCTCTGAATCTAGTCTCAATCTACCTGGCATTTCACATTTTTTTTTTGTATTTTAACTATTAGCTTGTAACCGTGTGTAATAATTAAAATCATTAGCCTTTTTATGATTAGCCTTAAGAAAACAGAATTTTAACTAAGCTTTTAAATTGTTCCCATCACGTGAGATCACACGTGCTTCACCAACAACACCAAAATATAAAAAAGGTGATAAAGAGAGGAGAGCTAGAGCACGTGGAGCAAAGAAACTCGACACTATATACAGTTACCAAACGGACTTATTTTAGCTTAAAGTCGATAAATATTTAATAACACCATTAAGGCATTAAGCCATTAACTACAGCCATTAATACATTTGATTTATATTATATAAACGACAAAGAGAAATGAAAGCTACTAAAAGATTTTAAAATAACGAACATACAAAACTTCGCGAGTCCGTTTAGTAACGGCCGGGTAAACTATTTTATTTTTTTATCAAACAGTCAAAAGAGGATCCGACCCGAATAGATCCCCAATATCTTGAAAATGGTCATCCACGTGCCAGTTGGATAACCCGGACCCGAAACCAAACCCGAAGTTCATATCCGTACACGCGTCCGCGAAGAGATCTTCTCCAAACAAGTCGCCGCCGAGATAGTCGGGAACAACGGAGCTCCGGAAATCGAATAAGTCCTCGCCGGTGAACAACGGCGCCGAGAAATCGGAGAAGGTCTCTGATGAAGGCTCTTCCTTGACGATAACCGCCGCGGTTGATGAGGAACTACCGGAGGTTTCGTCGACGGCGAACGGTGAACGGAGAACAGACACCGGAGAGCAGAGGCCGTCGCTGCTAACGGAGGAAGAAGCGACGTCGTCTTTGATTTTTCTCTTCCTCTTGACTGGTAACGGTATTTGAGGTTTACTCTCCGTCGACGACGGCGGCGGAGGAGCGGAGAAGTTAGTGAGTGCGTCGGGACCACGGAGCTGAATCGCGGCGCTGTCGTACACCAAGGCGGCTTCCTCCGCCGTGTTGTAAGTTCCGAGCCAGAGGCGTACACGTCGAAGCGGGTCTCTTATCTCCGCCGCCCATTTTCCCCAAGGACGCTGTCTTACTCCCCGGTATTTCTTCTCCGTCGTCGTCGTAACCGCCGGAGCGGAAGCGGACTCCGATTTGACAGTAACCGCTCTCTTCCTTCTCTTCTTCGGTTCGGTTAGGTACTGGTAGAAACACTAGCGGCTGTGTCGAGAACGACTTCGTTTACGAACTTCTTGATACGACGGCGTTTAGAGACGAGTTCTTCTTCGTCGCTGGAGGAGTCTGTTGCGTCTGGGTCGGTTACGGAGATACGGAGAATCCTTGGTTGGTGGTTGGTTAAACCCGGTTCGGTTCTCCTCGTGAATCTGTTAAGTTGCTTCTCTGTCTCCATTGTTATCTCTCTCTCTCTTTCTTACTTAGACTATGACTCTGTTTTTATATTGCAGAAAGCATTTAAAAGCAAAAAGGAACGAGACAAAGAATAAAGATGGATTTTTTTTTTTTTTTGAAAAAAAGGAAGAAACTTGAACAAGAAGAGAGGTTAAGAGTGATGCTTCTCTGTAAAAAGTTTTATCAAAGGACGAGTTTTTCTTTCTCCTTTTTATAGAAAGCTACAACGCAAAGGCACAGAAAACTGCGAGAGATATAGAAACAGAGAGAGGAGGGAGGAGGGGGGAAGAAAGCAAAGATTTTCTAGGAAAGTTGAAGAAAGGAGAGAAAGAAAAGAGCTTTTTGTTATATTCTTATGGAATCAACACAAACCCACCGTTTGGTTATCGAGAAAAATAAAAGAGGAAGATGCTCCTTTTCTAGGAAATATTCTTGGAAATTTTTTTAGTGTGTAGAGAGGAAGGAAGCAAAATGTTATCGCAGAGTGTTAGAAAGAGTGACACGAGGAAGGAGATGGGAGATTTAAAAAGCGGCAGAGCACATGTAAGTAGATAGAGAATGAGACTATTTTATAGGAGCTTGAAACGGCTGATATTAAGTGTTTACTCCGGTTCTTCTTCTTCTTCTTCTTTTTGTTATTTATCATTTTAAATTTTTAGTATAATTGTAACATAAAGTTTCTCCAAATTGTAGATAAAACTCTTTGGATTTTTAAGGTGTCATAGACAGTGCAAAAGAGAGAATGAATTCCTTAGCTATATATAGAAATCAGCCTTAAATTGATGCTATATGATTTATAACAGTTGGGTCAAATGGCAATGTCTAATGAATAAAAGACATTTGTCAAAGCTATATTCGAAATTTAAACGTACATTTAACTGAAAATAGAAACATGGACAAGAAAATAATATACATAGTCGACATGTGTCCACAATACCAAATTAACACTTTGTAACGCCAAAAGATATTTTTACATGTTGGTAAGCTTTTAAAAAAAAACGTATACTCCCTGGATTTGGTAAAAAATAATGTAGTTTTGACCGCAGAAAATTTCAAGATATTTATGCTTTTATCCACTCATAAGTTTCGTTTTGAATATTGTAACCAACAAATGATTAACTTGAGTAAAGAGGAAAACTAGAAATTTGGCATTCTTTTTAAAAAAAACAAGTATTTTACATCAATATCGGAGCTAAATGTTGAATAAGAACAAGAAATCAAGAGTTAATTAGAATGAAAATCAAGAGTTAATTATAAAGAAAATCTACAAAATTTAATCTGAACAAATTTGACAATTATCTCGGGCGAAAAGAGGGCGACAATACTAACACAAGTCAAATGAGTGAAAGATCGACACGTGTTTCTAAAAAGTTGGGTCCAATCCAACGGCTGGGACGTGCCTATGGCAGCTGACAAAGAGAAAAAAAAAACATGTACAGTACTTATCTTAATAAATTAATTATAGTAATTACTAGGAGTATATAAATTGTTCTCGTAATTAGAGATTCAGGTCACGTGATACCGGAGACACGGCCAGTCCTACTTTTGACCAGAACATTTTAATTACTAATTAATGGTAGGTGGTTAAGTCTTTAATCTAAAACCTCCGTACGAAGCTCTCTTCCAGTATTTACCACAGGGTTATTTCGGTAATTATCCGACGCAAGTTGTTAGTAAAAATCAAAAAGACCGTTACGGCCAATTCTTTCTTTACTGTTTTGACGTTTACCAGTCTCTGTTATTACAGCTGGTGGCTAACGTGACAGACAACAACCTAGGACGTTGCGCCAAAGAAAAATGCACAGTAATTCTTGGAATCATTGTACTGGTTTTTTACGAATCATTATGATACTTAACAGTTTTACCTAAAACTAGTGAACAATGATTTTTCAATCGCATTTTTTTATTATTATTATCATCTACTTTTTTTTTTTTTTTTTTTTTGTAACATCTACTTATATAATGTATATCAGACGTGTGAAAGATACTGGAAGCCCATGCTATATAGCCAAAGAAAGCAGCAAGTTTTGATTGCAGGGTATGTGAACCATGAACCACTTTGGTGGTCTTGTCTTTCCCTTTACTTATTTTATTTGCCTCTGTTGTGATATACAGTTTTTGTCCAACATCTGTGATGTACATAATGTTACAATACATTATCATATAGTACCGTATAGACATAAACATATAATTTAATTACTTTGTCTTTTGAAGGTTTTAGTTAGTATTTTTAAATATGTATAAATTTTAAACCTCATTCATATATAGTATAAGAAATTTAGTTGCAATCTAACGTTTTACTACTTGTTGTAGTGAAAGTGGGTGATCAAACTCTCAGACCTGTAGATTTTAAACATTATTTTAAAATGAGTAAAGTGAACTACACTATTGTATTATGTATATCACTACACCGGTACATCTAGTATCATGCACTACATAGTCTAGATGAACAAATTAACTTCAAGCTGTGTTTTAATAAAGGGTAAAAAAAAAAGCAGTTTGTACAGGTCATTAGGAAAGGCAGAGACAATAAATTCTCAATTATGGACAAATCAAAATTCGATAGTATTAATGAAAAATACTTTAAATAACCATAAAAATTATCACAAAAATAGTTTCTAAAAAAATAACCAAAAGATATTTTATTAAGGATGTAAATATACACTTATACCCATATAGTTAATTAATTTAGATTTAAAACTTAGAGTTATGAGGTAGGATTTTGGGGAGTGAATTAAAATTTTTAACAATAAATAATAAAAATATGATTTTTTTGAAATGAAATGACCATTTCGGTTATTTGTTTAAAAACTCTTTTGATGAGAATAAAAAAATGAACATAAATAAGAAATGATTATGGAAGCATATAAAAATAATCAACTCAAGTTTAAATGACTATTTAAGAGGTTTATTTAAGAGAATTGTCTATATTAATACTAAGGGCATCTCTAACTCAACTTCATTTTTTCTTCTAAAATGGAGTAAAAATGAATATGAAATAACAAATGCTTCAACCCAACTTCATATCTCATTCTATTTTTAAGTTTACTCCATAAATGGAGTAATCTATTTTTTGTTTGTTTATGGCTTCATTATGGAGTGAAGGATGAAGTAGGGTTATAACACTTTTACTCCATATCTACTTTTACTCTATTTTGAAAGAAAAAAATGAAGTTTTACATTGGAGATGCTCTAAGACCAAGAAACTGAGCTGGTCCACGAATCCCTAATCATTGCACAATCATAAGTACCTGTGTTAACGATAACTTCATAGAAGTTCGATCTCACAATGTACAATGTACAATGTACACATTTTACGTGAAGATCGAAAGTATATGTTTTTTTACTGAACAAGCAAAAAAAAACAGCGGGAGATCAAAAACAATACAAAAATCATAAATATAAGTAGTACTATTAAGTAGGGAGCAACTGTAAAATAAACGGATGGTTATGTAAGGATAAACTTATTAACCCAAGTTTAAAAAAACTGAATAATATAGTACTGTACTATTTATTACGAAAGAGATGAAGTGTGTTAGATTATCTCTACTAATGTCAGGTAACTTTAAGATGATTATAAAATAATAATGCACAATTCATTTTCTAGCTCACCCTCGTGTTTGGTTAGAATCCAGTCGGAATAATTGGACAGGATTGAACACAACCAGATGATCTAACGGGTTCGTTAAATAGATATGTTCCACATACTTACCAAACATCAATATACGTATAAATTGTGTCTTACACACATATAATGGTTATGATGGCCTTAAGATCTATCGCAGAATAAGAAGGAAAGTTCGATTTTGAAGCCAAGAAAAAACTTAATAGACAGTACGGATCTAATTGTCCAAGAATACAAGAACACTAGATGGACCGACGACGAAACACTCAGGTCCGTGTGGGACCCACATTTCATCTACTTACTCTCTCCGTTAGTGCGCAAACGGCGCCGGTTCGCTCTTTTCGAGGCCATTTCTTCTATTCAGTCCACTTGGTCACTTCCTCCCGTCATGTGACGGCTGACGTCCTCGTCTCAGTTTCCTTTTTGTTTAATTTTAACTTTTTTTCTTTAGTTTTTCTTTTCGAAGGACCATAAAATTAAAACCATGAACTTTAAAATAGTAATAAATAGGAAACTAGAATAAGAAACATTTAATTTTAGGAAATAAAATAAAATAATATTTAAAGAGAATATTGTCATCAAAAAGAGAGAATAAAGTCATATTTTGGGGCATAGAAAGTTTCGGTGATCAAGGCAAAATAACATGAATAGCCGGGTGGTTTGTGAGTTATCGCGATATACTTTCTCAACTTTATTTTTGAAATGAAATTACACTAATATAGTATGGTTTTAATACTAAAATGATGTTATGGGGTTGCAGGGACGGAGCTACATGGGGTAAGTAAGGGGCAGTTGCCCCCCATAAAAATTTAAATTTTCCTTTAAATGCAAAGAAGAAAAATTGATTGCCCCCATTGCAAAATATTTATTGCTCCCTAAACAGTCAATTCGAGAAACTCAAATTTAAACTCTCCATTATTACTATTTTTAAACGTCATTTAATACATTTGTTTTAGCATTATCATATTGCTTTGTTTGATTTGTAACATTAAACCATTATTACCGTTTAAAACATCATTTAATACATTTGTTTTAGCATTATCATAACATTAAACAATTCTTCAACAATAATTTGCTTGAAGGTTTTAGTAAACATCAAATAAATATTTTTTAGCTAGTAAGTATACTCAATGGCAATAAAAGAAAATATTTTATTTTAGTGATTCTTTATTTATACCATAAGTGAACAAAAAAAATCATTTTTTTATTTTACATCATTTTTCGTTTCATAATTTATTTGAAAACGTCTTTATAATCTAAATATCTATATTTATCGTACCATGAAAAAACATATTTTTCATTTTTATAATTTTTCTTAATTATAATCAACACTAAAAAAGGTTTTGGATATAAACTATTGGTATAATGAATATATATATATATATATATATATATATATATATATAATAATAATTTTACTTGTAATTATTATTTGCTTCCCATGATTTTTTTTTGCTAGCTCCACCGGTTGTCCTAAGTAAGTGATTGATAAGAATGTTTTTCCAAAGATTTAAATTATGCGTATGCATTATTAATATGTAAAAAAAAAGAAAAGAAATGCATGTTTCAATAATGACCCAGTTATCCTGCTTCAAGGTACGTTGTGTACCTCTGGAAAGTGCTTCAACGACGCTGGTGATGAACATATTGAGGTTAGCTTAACTTGGAATTATTCGAGAAAAGGAGTTCATAATCATACTTTTTGTGTTGTCTAATTAGTTAAGTTATGGTAAAATACATACTTAAAGAATGATGTTGGTTGATATTATATAAGGCTTGCGAATAACTAAAATGGACTATCAATATATAGTCTATGAAAGTGTGTCGATCATATTTAGGCAAAACATTTTTAATATAATATAATCTATTAAAATAGAATTTTATTTTTATATATTGATAAAAAGTCATTGAACCATTTCATTAGTAATTTTTATTATATTAAAAATAATATTTATATATTAGATTATTTGAATAAAATATACTATCAGACATAAGAATTTTCTCTTATAATACTATTTATTTTTAAATATTTTTTATTTTACTTTAATAAAATCTCATAAAATTTTTTTATTATCAATTTTAAATAATTCATCAAGTTTGTAATTGTTATTAAAATATCAGAATTTAGTATTATTTAAATTTAAATAAAGAACAAATATTTTTATTATATGGTATTTAATTTAAAAAGTTAGAAATATAAATTTAAGTTTAATAAAAATAAATTATACAAGATAAAATTTTATATTATATGATTATATGACTTTTTAGTTTATCGTCGATGGTTTATGTTTGTAAATTAAATAAAAGAAATGTAGTTTATTTAAATTACAAAATCTTTAAAATAAATAATGAACAGTGAGAATTATAAACAAAATTTAATTCATTTTCATTAGAAAACACCAAAATTTAATGAAATGGGTTAAATAAATAAATTATTCTAGTTTGATTTTTATATGATTATGTTCATTTAATTTTTTAAGAATATATTAAAATATAAATAAATTATCTATTAATATCTGTTACTTCACAAAAAAAATATGAAAATTATATATAATTATATATTAATAATATTGAATAAGACATATTAAGTTACATAATACAAAACATCAAATAGTAATAAATATTTTATTAATCTGTCATAAAATTTAAATATAAATATTTGCGCGCATGTGCGAATTAAAACCTAATCATATACTCCCTCCGTTTTTCTTTAATTGACGTTTTAGGAGAAATTTTTTGTTCCAAATTATTTGACGTTTTTAATTTTCTATGTAAAATTTATTAGTAATTAATGTTAAATGACCAATGATATTATAGTTTCTATTTTATTATTGGTTGAATTGTGGTTAGATAAACCATTAATGATGTTTTTGTTTAGGAAATGATAAAAAATTAAATGTTTCTTAATCTATGTGCATAATCCTAGAACGTCAAATATAAAAAACAGAGGGAGTATTAATTTTCTTCTCCGAAAGAGGCAATTAGAGTTTATTGGTTCCGATGACCTAAAGAAACGCCCCACTTAGGTTACATGCGAAAATAAAAAACAAAAGATAATAAATATTCTGATTATATACGAGATTTGTTGTAACACCTACCTCCTTAATACATTTCAGAGTTAACGAGGACGTGATTAAAAACACTTATGTTTGACATCCGAGATTTTCCATGTCTAGTTACAGGTTCCAAAAGTTCTAAATGCGCATTTCTTTTTTTACAAATCTTGCAATCCAACCATTGTCAACACTTTTTACTTATAGTCATGCACATAAAAAAAATGAAAAAAAAATGAAAGGAGAACTTGAATAAATGAAATGCTCAGGTCCCAAAAGTTCTAGACGAGTCTCTTGCATGAACCTCTATAATGTTCAATACAAAAAGAGAACCGACGAACTACTAACAATTAACATTTCACACAATCAAACATACAATGGTTGCAGTCATCATTCGATACACATAATTAGTATCTAAGACTCAAATAAACCTAGAATTCTATGACTATACACGCCTGAAGATCTCATTCCGGTCCCTGCGACGTGCCCATATGCAATCAGCCGCCCGGTATCAGCATCATCCAAATTCTATATGAGGTTTCACCAAGAGTCATCACTTCTCGCAAAGATTCGACGTTGACTCGATCCTACCCAGCGCCGTAACACCTATCCCGCTCTCACGGTCACCGTTCATACATGGCCCTTAGCCTCGCGTTAGATACCACCTTGGTTAGTGTCGTAAACTTCGCCCCTTCCATTTTCAAACAATTTCATTTCCATTTCAATTTTCTTTTCATTACCTTTCTCATTTTCTATCATTAACCACATTCATTCATTTCCAGATACCACCCGTTTTCGGTGTCACACTCAATGCCATACACATCCTTATCATTCATTTATCGGTTCAAGCAATTGATTATCTATTAACCTAAATTCAATTCTTACGATCAACCTAGCTTTCATAAACACTCAATGTCAACAATAAGATTTGAGAATCATATCAATCAATCATCCACATCAACACAAGTTCTTTAACATCATGTTCGATCTCATGTTCTTTTGTTCTAGAACTTAGATATATTCTCAGATTTAATCTCAAGTGAGGTATTTCGAACCCAAATCCTTTTTCATGTTCTTTTATATTGTTGAATGTGAAATTATGGGTGGTTTAGCCCTGATTGATGTTAGGATGTTAGATCACAAAAAATGTTAAGATGTTACATGCATATATATCATGTTGTATAAGATACCCATACTGTTAAGGACACCATCAGTCACATAGCCTCCACCCTTAGCACTAGCGCTGAAGAATTTTAAAAGAAAAGTTGGGATAGCACGTAGAGGTGGCGAGCCGCTCAAAAACTTTATGCAAAACACTATATTATACTCTTTCCGCTATGAAAAGATTCATGTTTTATATTTCAAAAAAAATAACATTTTACATTTCCGATGCATTAGTTAATGATAAAATGTAAATTTTAAAATGTTTATTAAAATTTTATTTGCTAAAATTTTTGAAAAATAGTTAACTACGGAAAATAAAATATTGGTAACTAAAACTTTATAACGTTTTTAATAAGTGTGAAAACTTTAAAACATATATTTTTGTAATGGAGTATTTATTAATACAGATGCATATATGTTTGTCATAATTTTTTCAAAAGTTTTTTTTTTAGTTTTCTTTTAAGTTTCCGCGATGATAAATCATGTCATCTCGATGTGAATCCCACACTTGGATGGTAACGCATTTCAATCATACTTCAGCCCCATGAAAACGTCGAATTTCATGTTGACTAAATGAGTAGTGACTCATTCATGTATGCTACAGATTTGAACGTCAAATGTTAAGCACGAATTTCGAAGTCTCAAGTATAACGCAATGTACGTGTACGAATGAAACTTCTTCACCATCAACAGTGACTTCGACTAACACGAATTAAATATGATTTGTGTATTGGTGTGTCATAAAAGATATGGACGTAGTAACTTATGTAGTCAAATGTTAAGCTAAAAACTCATTCTAATCTATTTTTGGAATTTCAAATATATTAACTGGAAAATAAGAAACATAAGTTATATATTTATGTTTTGGTCAAGAGACAAGCAAATTTATTTGCAACATATTTTAAGTGAAGTGGAGGTGGAGTGGGCGGTGAGCTAGCAAGTGATTATTGTCACACTTTGTCGTGTAGCGAAGACAATTTCAATAAATATTACCGTGTTTAGTTAATAATAAGTCAAATTTCTCCTATAAATCTTTTAATTTTTTATCACAAAAATAATCTTTAAAAACTACAATAGATTTTTTTATTTTGACTTTTCCTTTTTAATTTTAAATCTCATCTTCTACACTCTAGTCCATAACTATAAATCCTAAATATAGACTAACTAATTAAAAAAATATAAATGTAAATTTACACTTTTTAAAATATTTATTTTGATCATTTTTCATTTTAAAAACTATTTGGATGACAAAAGTTTTTTTTTTAAATTTATCTTATAATATTTCTCTTAATAATAAGTTACTACTAATGAAATCTAATTAGGGAATCCTCAAATTATGGCTGTATCACGAGTTCCTTTCCAACACTTTCTCACGACCCTATTGCCGGCCAATTATATATGTACATCGAGCCCTTTTTATTTGTTAAATACAACTCTGTTGGGTTGCAAGTGCATTGCATTATATAAATTAATGAGATTAGCTAAACTCACTACTAATTAAATCTATTATGTTCAACAACGTTTAAAAAACATACTTGTCGCAAAAATGTTGTCCACAATCAAGTTTTTCGTATAATAAAATATCTGAGAACCAGTTCACTACTATGACTAATATTAAAAGATGTAGACATGGGTCGTAGTGGTTCATAATAAATAAATAATTGTAACGTTATATGTACATGATTTTTATGTCAATATTTAGTTTTGTGGAAAAACTTAGACAAGAGTACACATATTCCCATGGGATATTAATCTACTCCTTCTATTTTTAAATAATGTATATTTTATTTTTTCACATATATTAAAAAAAAATATTTAACAATTAATGCATTAAATTTTTAAAACATAATATTTTTTTATAAATTTTAATCAATAACAATTCAATAAATCTAAAATTGTATATTCATAATTTTTTTTAGAATTTGACAATTCTTTATTAAAAATACATAAAAAATCTAAAACATTGTTTTTGAGAAACAAGTAAAATTTGCTAAAATATACATTATTTTAAAACAAAGGAAATACTAATTGGTAGTTATTTCCTTATATTCAGTGTCATGAATGTTGAGTTTGAATTGTAACGGTTCGGTTCCTTTAAAAATACATTATAGGAGTACCTCATTAATCTTATATTTCTTCCATTTATTAAATGTCGTTGTAAATATTTTTTTGTTATAAAATAAGTGTTTTTTTGACTTTCGATGCCAAATTTATTAATTTTGTACTAAAAATTATTTTTTATTGATTGAAATATAGTTATATATATTGGTAATTATGTTTTATATATAAAATATACAAATTAATTATTATTTTTAATTCGTATGTAAAAAACTAAAGTGACAATTAATATAAAAAATAGGGAGTAGATTGTATGAATATTTGTTTCGCCAAATACTACTATTTCTAGGATTTATTCCACTAAAAATTGAATATAACTACCTTTTTTGAAATATGCTTCTTTTTATCAAATGCATAATTATTCATGTGGAACTATTTATCCATAAAGAATATTAATACTAGGAAGACTAAGAAGAATTTGGTTGAAATATTTTTTAGATTTACATAGTACGGTAAACGTAAAAAAGATTTACATGTTACAAGATAATTTGATAAACCAAGTAATATGTGAGATTCAATATCAAAAAATTAATATGTAAAATGACAATTTGAAAAACGAGAGGTATCCTTTGTAACTTTCTAATTGTTTTCTTCTACAACAATTTATTTTATTTTATTTTATTGCAAAGGAGAGCAGAAGAGAGAACTAAAGTGAAGGACAGTGTACAGTTCATTAGTTTGACTCCTTGTTTTAAGGGACTACGGCCATCTTAATTTAAATTTATAGATTGGCTACACTAGTAGGGGAAAAATATCATAAACTTTTAGAAAACTCATAGCTTAGGGAAGATAGCCTAAAAAGCTTTTCAGTTTTACCAGGAAACCTGGAACCATTGGTCTATCTAAAATCGTTGTTTTGGACCGAGCATGAAATTTAACTTTTTACTATCACTAGGTTCTAATTACAATCAACAAATGAAAGTTGTTTATTTGTTTCTTGCCGAAATTTAAATTTAATAACTCCTTTTTTTGTATCTTGTCAATAGAACACCAAAAAGAGGTTTGACTCTGACTTGAGAAAAGGCAAAGAGTAACATATGGAGTAAGTGGATGTTGACTGTTGTGTCTATTATCTTGATATTTCTCAGACAAATGAATGGTTTTTTTTTGACAAAGCAAATAAATGTTTTTCTTAAAAACAAATCTTAATGAAAGAAAAATAACGTAAGTAGACAGTTAGGAAGATCACAAAATACGTAGATGATAGATTAAAACATCATATAACAAATCTAATTTATATTCTAATAGTTTTTCATGTATGTCACTAGAACAATGGTATTTACCATACGCATGTTACCTTGTATGCTGCATTGGTGACTGGCTGAGCATATAAAGTTACGTGTTTGTTCAAAGTTCAAACAAATCGCATTCAGTTTATCATTGGGTTTCTTTTGAATTACTTCAGTGAGATTAACTATCACCAGTATCCAAATAAGCTGACATTCTAACAGCGGTGGAGTAAACAAAAAACATGTTGATCCAACGATTTCGTGGGGGCGTGACGATCTTTATAAAATTGACATATTTATATATTTGAGATTTTTTTTTTTGGCATTTTATGTTTCTAATTTCGCAACTTGGAAAGAAAGAAGAAGCCATATTGCAGAATATATATGAGCAGAGTCATGTCGTTTTCTAGAGTTAGACAAATCATATTCACGTAATCACGTTGTAACTTGCCTGATGTGTCCTCCTTCCTATTTTAATTTCTGCCACCTACCTGTTCCACCTCCAAACACACAATCACGACACAAAACAATGCCTCCAATTTTTTCTTGCCTCAGAATATGTTATTTCAACAAAGTAGTATTATATTTTTTTCCTTTCAGCTATCCACTAAGGTAGACCAAATATTGATCAGAGGAGATTGTCCTCCTAAAAACACTTATATTTGATCGTATTTGATTTATATAAGAAAAACAAAATAGTATATACATGGTGAGATTTCAAACAAAGTCTCACATTTGAAATTTAGACAAGAAGTGTGTAATATATATAGATATATTCATTTCTAATTAATACGAGGTCTCTTGAAAGAAACCAAAAGTAAATTTATGCAGGTTTGTCTCTTATGTTCAAAATGGACAATATCAAACTACTCGAACAAAAAATTAGGCATAAGCTTTCACAAAATCAACAATTGATATTAGAACGGAATGACGAAAAATCTACAAAAACCACCAAAATAGCCTTTGAGATTGATATGCCTATATGCGTTTATACGAGAAGAGGAAAGAGGAAGGAAGGAAAGGGGATGGAGAAACAAGCAGAGAAAGATGAGGAGTTACCAATAACATTGGAAGAAGGCAACTAGAGTTTGTTATTCGTTATGTGACTAGGCCTCAGTATATATATAAGAGGACCTAGTGAATAAAGGAGTCAGTTAGTTTGTGGCTTAGGCCTCTTTCTATTCTTGGTTGTATAGGCTTGATTCTCAGAGATAAGAGAACAAGAGAGGGTGGTTGGGTGGTTCTTGAATAAAATACATCTAGTTTCTATCAAATTGGTGCGGTGGTGAGCGTTCTGGAGCTAACAATCGCGATGAAGAAAGCGTTACGGAGCTAGAGCGAAGACGAGCCGGTAACATTGGAGTCATTGGTGAAAACGTTGCGGGAACACACGAAGGCGCAGTTTGAGACGAAATAACGAGTTCCGTGCTTCGATCCGTGCGGCGGAGGAGATGACGATGTCGAAGATCGAAGATCTGGAGAGGAAATCGATCGATCGTTACGACGAGATACAAGCGAAGATGGATTCCAATTTCGAAAGGTTATGCGAGTTAATCACGAGGAAGGAGTCGAAGAGTAGCGAAGTTTCGGAACCTCATCCTCCACCGTATCGTCACCCTAACTATCAGGTACCAATTCTAAACTCGGAACCTGGCCGTAGTTCTAGGATGGAGGAAGGGAACGAAAGGAACATAGGAGTAGATAGTAGAGATAGCTTATTGAAGCATGTAACTCTTCCTTCTTTCAATGGTGAGGATTCGTATGGATGGTTTGCATTGGCTGAGAGATATTTTCGTATTGGAGGATATGATGAGAGAAAGAAACTGGAGTTTGTATCTGTGAGCTTGACAGGGGATGTTTTGAGCTGGTTTAACAGTGAAGTGCAGAGAAGCAATTTCACGAGTTGGCAGGATTTTAAGGACAGAGTGATAGCCAGATTCAGCAGAAAAAAGTTGAGAGATCCGAGTCAACCGTTCTTCGCGATACGACAAACGGGAAAGATTGCACAGTATATTCACAAATTTGAGGATTTGTCTACTCAGGTCAGCGGGTTAACAGATAGACAACGTGAAGGAGTATTCATGAATGGCCTAACACCAGAGATGAGAGAAGTGGTCAACATGTGTAAACCGGTGGACCTTCCAGACATGATTGCAACGGCGTATCAGTTGGAAGACAGTTCACTGTATAAAATGGTTTGTCGAGAACGGAACTATGAAGCGAAACAGAATCATAGACAGACTTTCATGAAATCAATGACATCAGGATCTTCGCAAGATAAGCCGGGGAGTTCTAAAGCACAAAAACCCCAACTGAGATTAACGGAAAGTCAGATTGCTGAAAAGAAGAGATTGGGACTTTGCTTCACATGTGATGAGAAGTGGTCGAGACAGCATTGGTGCCCCAATCGCTCCTTACAAGTGCTAACATTAGTGAACGGGATAGAAATGGAGATAGTGGATCAGTCTCTGATTGAAGTAGAGGAGGATGTGGAGAGCTCACAGTCAACGATGATGGCCTTATCGATGAATTCTTTTTTAGGAATTTCGTCTCCAACCACAACTAAGTTGAATGGGACAATTAACAAAACAAGAGTGGTAGTGATGTTGGATAGTGGAGCTACTCACAACTTCGTTTCACCGGCGACTGTGGCACATTGTAGGCTTCAACCAACAACATACGCAAATTTGGAGGTTATGCTAGGCACTGGAATATCGGTTCGTGGTACGGGAGTTTGTCGAAATGTGCAGCTAGTGTTACCATCGATGGTATTCAAGGAGGACTTTGTGGTGTTTGGAATTGGGAAATGCAGACATAATTTTGGGAGTTCAGTGGCTGAGGACATTGAGAGTATGTACGGTAGACTGGGAGAAGAACGAATGGTCATTCCACTATAAGGGAAGACCAGTGACTTTAACAGGAGATCCAGCGTTACATGCTCACAATGTTTCCATCAAAACATTGATCTCCGAGGAGGTTATACACAAAGGAGGGTGCACGATTGAGCTAAAGAATGTGGAACCGCAGAAAGAGTCGGAAGAAGTAGTTCCACTGCTAGTAGCCAACAAACTAAGGGAGTACGAATCAGTATTTCAGAAGCCAAAAGGGCTACCTCCAGTGAGAGGCAGAGAGCATGCGATTGTGCTAAAGGATAATACTAAGCCAATCAGTGTAAGACCTTATCGTTATCCTCACGCGCACAAGGAGGTTATGGAAACGTTGGTTCAAGAGATGTTATCTGAAGGACTGATACGACCAAGCCATAGCCCTTTTTCAAGTCCAGTATTACGTGTCAAGAAGAAGGATAAGTCTCACCGGTTTTGTGTGGACTACAGAGCCTTGAACCGAGCCACAGTTCCAGACAAGTATCCGATTCCGATCATTGATCAGCTGTTGGACGAGCTTCATGGAGCAACAGTGTTTACCAAGTTAGACTTGAGGTCTGGCTACCATCAGATACGGATGTGCGATGAAGACATTGCTAAGACAGCTTTCCGCACACCATGATAGCCACTATGAGTTTCTAGTGATGCCATTCGGGCTTACGAATGCACCGGCTACGTTTCAAGCTTTGATGAACGAGGTGTTTCGCAACTTTCTGAGGAAATTTGTCTTGGTATTCTTCGATGATATACTGATATATAGTCGGAGTATGGAAGATCATGTGAAGCACGTAGGAGTGGTGTTAGACGAGTTCGTGAAGCACAAATTATTTGCGAATCGTAAGAATGTTCATTGCCTAGGATAAGGTGGAATATTTGGGTCACGTGATCAGTAAAGAAGGGGTTTCAACGGATGAGAAGAAGATAGAAGCTGTGAAGCAATGGCCTGTCCCAAGTTCAGTGAAACAGTTGAGAGGATTTTTGGGATTAACAGGGTATTATCGACGTTTTGTGCTGGCATTACGGTTCAGTAGCAAAGCCTCTCACGGAGTTGTTAAAGAACGAACAATTCTTGTGGTCTAAACAAACTCAAGAAGCTTTTGATAAGTTGAAGAGGGCGATGATAACAGCCCCGGTTTTGACTCTTCCAGACTTTAACCAGCTGTTTATTGTTGAGTCGGACGCTTCTGGTATTGGACTAGGGGCAGTATTAATGCAGGGCAATCATCCAATTGTTTACTTTAGCCATGGGTTGACAGCAAGAGAACAGCAGAAACCGATTTACGAAAGGGAACTCATGGCAATTGTGATGGCAATACAGAAATGACGGCATTATCTGTTGGGGAGACGCTTTGTAGTACGAACTGACCAGCAGAGTTTAAAGTACTTATTGGAGCAGAGAGAGATCACTTTAGACTACCAACGCTGGCTGACACGTATTCTAGGCTATGAGTTCGACATTGAGTATAAAGTGGGCAGTGAGAACAAGGTTGCCGATGGGTTGTCGCGAATTGATCATGCTATGGCAGGTGACGCCGGACTACTGTTAATGGCCTTGACAGTACCTGTTACTCTCCAAATGCAAGATTTATATAGAGAGATAAAGGAGAATGAAGAAATTCAAGCAATGATTAAAAAACTTCAATCGGGCAAAGAGGTGAAACAGGGGTTTTCTTTGGTCAATGGGAAACTGTTTTATAAACAGAAGTTGGTGATTCCGTCTAGTTCCAGCCAGCTGAAATTGATTCTTCATGAGTGTCATGATAGTATAATGGGGGGTCACGCGGGAGTGCTAGAACTCTGCAACGGGTCAAGGCACTTTTCTACTGGCCAAAGATGAGAAAGACAGTTCAAGAGTACGTGGCTGCTTGTTCGATATGTCAGACTCATAAATATTCCACACTCTCTCCAGCAGGGCTACTTCAACCAATTGAATTGCCAGTTCGTATTTGGGAAGATATTGCAATGGACTTCGTGGAAGGATTACCAGTTTCGCAGGGAGCAACGTGATACTGGTGGTAGTGGATAGGCTGAGCAAATATGGCCATTTTATTGCTCTAAAAGACCCATTTACAGCAGTGGAAGTGGCTCAGAAGTTCGTTAATGTTGTGGTGAAGTTACATGGATTTCCGAAGTCGATTATTACAGATCGAGATAAAGTATTCTTGAGCAAGTTTTGGAAAGAATGCTTTCGAACTTCAGGGACGAAATTACGTTTTAGCACGGCCTTTCATCCTCAGACGGATGGGCAAACAGAGGTGCTGAATAGATGCTTGGAAACTTACCTTCGCTGTTTTGCTTCCTCGCATCCAAAGAAGTGGGCAACGTATCTAGCATGGGCGGAGCTATGGTACAACACGGCTTATCATACGGCATTGAAGTGTACTCCTTTTAAGCTAGTTTATGGCCGTGACCCGCCTACATTGATGGCTTATGAAGATGGGTCGACACAGAACTTTGAGGTAGAGGCGATGCTGAAGGAAAGAGATAGGATGTTGTCATCGGTTAAAGAACATCTGTTACGAGCTCAAGCAATTATGAAGAATAATGCGGATAAACATAGAAGGGAATTCGAGTTTCAAGTGGGGAATGAAGTATATTTGAAGTTGAGGCCGTACCGGCAACACTCTGTGAGTCGCCGCTTATTTCAGAAGTTGGCAGCGAGGTACTATGGACCATTCACTGTGCTTGCTCGCATTGGGAAGGTGGCTTACAGGTTGGCTTTACCAGAGGGTTCGAAGATTCATCCGGTGTTTCACGTTTCTCAACTGAAACCGGTGATTGGTAATGCGGTGGATGTCACACCGTTACCGCCAACCTTATCAGGTAATGATGATGTGCTGATTGAACCTGAGGAGGTGTTAGACAAACGTTATAATGAGAGTGGTTATTTGGAAGTTTTGGTGAAATGGAAGAACCTTCCGGATCACGAATCTTCGTGGTTGAGGGTGGGAGAACTTAAACAACAGTTTCCTTCTTTTTCACTTGTGGACAAGCTGAATCTCGGGGAAGGGGGTATTGATATGCCTATATGCGTTTATACGAGAAGAGGAAAGAGGAAGGAAGGAAAAGGGATGGAGAAACAGCAGAGAAAGATGAGGAGTTACCAATAACATTGGAAGAAGGCAGCTAGAGTTTGTTATTCGTTATGTGACTAGGCCTCAGTATATATATAAGAGGACCTAGTGAATAAAGGAGTCAATTAGTTTGTGGCTTAGGCCTCTTTCTATTCTTGGTTGTATAGGCTTGATTCTCAGAGATAAGAGAACAAGAGAGGGTGGTTGGGTGGTTCTTGAATAAAATACATCTAGTTTCTATCAGAGATATGAATGGGAGGTATGTAACAGAGATCAAATTAGAAGATCTTGGAAGTTTAGTTGTGGAACATAAGATGTGTAGTCTGAGAGGAAGAATGTGAGATATCAAATAAAATTTCACATTGAAAATTTAGACAATAAGTGTCTAAAATATATAGAGATATCAAGTCTAATTAGTACGATGTTTTTTGAAAAGAAAATTAAAAGTAAATTTAATGCGTACTTTGTCTCTTATACAGCAAAATAAACAATATTGTGGATAACAAAGAGTTATAACTATTAATTTTAGCAAGCCCAATATATATATAGGGAGATATACAAATAACTATTCGA
>CAJHQP010009161.1:0-23588 GCA_905132765.1 Moricandia arvensis
TGTTAATTATACATGCGATTATCTATAAACTCATAATAGCTATACTATTTACTATATATATTATATATATATCTATATATTTGTTTGGTGAAGAAGTAAGAACATTTAACCAAAAATACATTATAACAATCAAAATATGCGTCATTGCTCTTGTTGAAAAGTCAAAAATATTTATTTATTTATTCTTAAACACATCTAAAAAAGAAGAGAAAGCACGCCTTCACAGCGATTTACTTTGCCGCATCCTAAACCTCACAACTCTCCGGCGTGTGTTTTCTGGTTTACTCTTACCGGAGATCAGAGCTCATCTCCAGACTTCCTCGTCTCCTCTTCTCATACTGTAAGTGATACGTTGTCGTTTGGTCTGATACTTAGTGTTTTTGATTTAGCGACTTGTGGGAGATGTTCATCTGATTCCTCTGTACAGACAAAGAAAATGGCGTCAAGAGCGATCGTTAGGAGGACAGAATATCGTTCTGATTACTTGAGTGTCTATGCTCGCTCAGCTCAGAGCTTTGGTCATCACTCTCTAACCACCATCCTCCTTGTAAGCTGACCGTGTAGCCAAAGACACCTCCTTTACAGGAGGATATGGTCTTCTTTTACCTTGGAAAGACGATACTTTGGACGTAGATTCCATGGTTCTCACTTCTCAGGGATTGGCTGTGGAAGTTCAGAAATGGGTTCTTCTCTGGGGATGAGATACATGAGCGTATCTATGCGAAATGCTACTACAGTTGCAGCTAAGAAACCGGAAAAGAGGAGAAGAAAGATGATGTGGTTGGTGTGAATAGGAAAGAGGCCTCTCTGAGGAATGTGACCAAGCTGTTGAAAGTCTGAGCAGTGTTAAAGCAGGGCGAAAGCTAAACGTATACAAGAATCCAAGAAGGTTGCTCGGTCAATAGTAAGGAGGACATGGGTTTTTATTCTTGGATTGGTCCTGCTTTTAAGAGCTGTCGCCTCCATGAGCAGGTTTGAGCTTTCTTCTGACATCGTGTGTTCTTGTATGGGTATGTACTGTACTGATTTATGTTGCTGTACAGGGCGGATTGGGCGAAAAAGCTCACTCATTGGAAACAAGAGTTTGTGTCCACATTGAACATTATTGGCTGGGGACCAAACTACTCTGGGCTGACACTAGGATCAGTTCAAGATTGCTGCTCAAGTTGGCTGGTGGGAAGAGTCTCTCTAGGAGAGAAAGGCAACAGCTAACTCGAACAACAGCTGATTATCTTTAGATTAGTGCCGTTTGGCAGTGTTTATTCTCGTTCCGTTTATGGAGTTTCTTCTGCCAGTTTTCTTGAAGCTTTCCCTAATATGTTACCTTCAACTTTCCAGGACAAGATGAAAGAAGAGGTATGTTTCCAAGGAGTGTAGGCTTTATTACCTTGTTCCCTCCTAGTTTACTTTTTCCATGTTGCTCTTTTGTTAATGTACAGGAAGCATTGAAAAGGAAGTTACTTGCTAGGATAGAATACGCTAAGTTTCTCAGGAAACGGCCAAAGAGATGGCTAAGGAAGTTAAACATTCAAGAACTGGTGAAGCAAAAGCAAACGCCGAAGACTTGGTTTGAGTTTCTAGACAAGGCAAGTCATGGATCTTGTGTTGGCTCAGATACTACTATTTCTTTCGGGTTTTGAATTTGAAATTTCATTCCTTACGTTCTTAAATCTTGCCTTGAAGGTTCGAAAAGGTCGACTAGTCCAAAATGATGAAATTTTGGGCTTTGCAAAGCTTTTCAACGATGAGCTTACTTTGGATAACATTAGCAGGTTTGGTTGCTCCTTTTCTTTTGAATCTCAGAGATGTGTTGTAGAGTACATGTTCTGACAGTAATTACCTCTTTGTTTTCAATTTAACAGGCCTCGCTTGGTTAGCATGTGCAGAATTATGGGTATTAGCCCATATGGAACAGATGCTTATCTGCGATATATGCTCAGAAAAAGACTGAGGAGGTAAGATGCTTCCATCTCTCATTGTTTTGGACTTCTAACCTTACTTTGATGTTAAATTTATCCTTTTTAATGCGAGCATTAAGGAAGATGACAAACTGATTAGAGCTGAGGGTGTGGATTCTCTCTCAAGAAGCTGAGCTACGCGAAGATTGCACGGGAACGGGGGAATGCTGGGGACACTTTCCGTTGAAGAGATGAGGCAACAGGTTTCTTTGTTATTTGTTTATCAAACTCCATTGGAAAAAGATAGTGTTGCAGCGTTAATAATATCGAAAGGATCTTGCAGCTTCGCGACTGATGGACTTGTCACTTAATCATTCTGTCCCCTCGTCGTTACTGATCCTATCTAGGTAGGTTCCAGAACTCTTTTTCTCGTTATTTTGTTCTTCCCTTGGTTTTATTTTGAATAAGTTTCTGATATGAGTTATATTCAGGGCATTCACGGTTGCAGGAGAGTTGAGGCAGATGCTGTCCGGGCAACTCTTTCCTCTCTTCCTGACGAGGTTGTGGATACTGTTGGTATTACTTCTTTGCCATCTGAAGACCCTGTATCTGAGCGACTAAGGAAAATTAGAGTACCTTGAGATGCAAGATGAACTGATCAAGGTCTGATATAAACCATTGATTGTATTGTGTTATGCTTGCTTGAGGAAGTTAGAGAACTCAGTTTTATAGATTTCCCATTTTGCGTCGATATGTATGTAGAAAGAAGAAGAGAAAGAAAAAGAAGAGCTTACAAGGATTAAGGATGTTAAAGGTGGTGAAGAGGATAAGGCGCTGCAAGAGATGACCATACCAACGGCCAGAGAAGCACAAGAACAGGCCAGAGCTAGAGTTCTTGAACAGCAAGATGATCTTTGCAAGCTTAGTCGTGCACTGGGTGTTTTGGCTTCTGCTTCTGTAAGTAAAATGAGTATGTTTTTCAACAATGAATATGCAATACAAATTTATCCACTACCTATATGAGAGTCTGTTTGTTTTGATATAAACAGTCAGTATGTAGAGAGCGCGAAGAATTCCTGAGGTTGGTCAAAAAAGAGGTACATTGTCTACAAAAGCATAAGCTGGTGTCGATAAGTAATTTGCTTGATTAGCATATTGTGACCGAGATTGAAAGTCACCGTTCTTCTGTTTCTCAAGGTGGAGTTCTATAACACAATGGTCGAGAGAGAAGATGTTGATGGTGAAAAAGCTGCAATGAAGGCATACAAAGCAGCTAGAGAAGATAGTGACCAAAGTGACGAAGTTGCTGAAGCAGACGAGGTTTCCTCTGCACTAATGGAAAAGGTAAAACAACTCTAAAATCTATTTCAATGGATCTTAAAGTCCCAGGAGATTTGTGTGCCAGAGCTAACTTTCAGGTGTACTTCCTAAGGTTGATGGTCTGATACAAAACCTGGAGAAGGAGATTGATGATGTGGACATCAAAATTGGCAAAGGATGGCTGCTTCTTGACAGGTATATAGACATATTATATATCATCCACTTTTTAAGATTCTAAAGTTGTAACGTTTTGTATGCACACAACACAGGGATCGAGATGGAAAGGTCACACCTGATGAAGTTGCAGCTGCTGCAATGTACCTGAAGGACACACTTGCTAATGAAGGCCTTCAACAACTAATCAGTAGCCTCTCCAAAGATAAAGGTAAAGAACCCTTTCTTTCTTGAGCTCTTAATCTCTCTGAAGTTAAATCTGTTAATTGATCTCTTGTATTGAATCTGGTTTCTCAACAGAGGGAAGAATTATGGTGGAAGACATTGTAAGGTTGGGCAGATTAGGAAGTAAGCCAGAAGAAAATGCAACAGAAGAAGAATCAAATTAAAAGAAAAGAGTCCTCCGATTTTTTGAAAACCAGATGAGATACTACTACTACTCTTAGTTGTAGTGACGTTAGGTTTTTAATTCTGAGAGAAACTCTACATCATATTTTGCTTAGACATAAGGAAGTTACATAATAGAAGGCGGCTAAGATTGAGTGTGACCTCAGACCTTTTGACTTCTATTAGTTTATGTGAAAAGAGGCTAATAAAAGAACAAAACATAGCTATTTTAAGAGCTAACAGTTTAGTATAAGTGCTTCTCGTAACAAGAAGACAAGCCTGTTTAATCACTAATCTCTGTTTATCTTGTATAAGTCACAAGCAATTAAATTAGTTTTGCTAACTATTAATAAATGACGTTCTTCTATTACCATGCTTATAACCAAAAAAAATCATTTTAAGAAAGACAAACATTTTTGATACATGTCAATCGTCAAGTGCAAGAATTGTTTTAGAGAGAGGTCAAAGCAGGTAACATCTATAAGATGGCCATGGCTGATGATGCATCAGGAAGGATCTAAGCTCCGTCAGCTAAAGGTATGTTCACAGTACTGATGTAAAGAACTGCACCCGAAGAAAAAAAGGAAAGTTTATATGCATACATAAACCGAACAATACTAGGTTGAGAGAAGAATGTATTCCTTACCATTGTTCCCACGGATAAAGGCATCACCGTATTTGTTCTTGAGCTGCCCGTTCACATACTCCTCTGTCTGCTCCATTGCTATGTTCATATACCCATCCAGACAAGCAAGAATGCCTGTGTAAAAAGAAGGAAGAAGAAGCAATCCGTGATCAAGAACTCAATACTAACAGAACATAGACAAAACTCATCAGGGAAACAAGAGAAACAAGTCGAGAAGAATGAAATAAGTAGTTTCTTATGCCCCTAGGGAAACCACAAAACAAAGATTTGAAAACCCGTTGGCAAGTAGAGAAGATACAGTCATCCAAACTGGTTACTGTGATCTAACAGTGGCTTGCCTTTGACTGGTTTATAAGCCAGAAAAAGGTCACACTTTCTCTAATTTGTCACATCTAATATCAATTCATCCCTCTCTAAAAATCCACAGATCGGCTTTCTCACATATTAATAGTTTTTCAGCCTCAGAAAAAACTATTGGTAAATGAACTTCAGAAACCCATTGAAAATGTATAAAAAAAGCCTTACAAATGAATATGAATGAAGTCCTGGACTTACAAAGCAAGGCTTTGATTCCAATTAACATGGCCAAAGGAACAAGACCTAGGTCAAGACTTGTAACCTAAAGTGCAGCAAAGATAGCTAAACAATTCCAAATAACTAAACCACCAATCAACACCACAAACCCACAGCTATGCACTGCCACACAAACACACATAAGAAGAAGAAGATAGCTAAAGAGAAAGAGAGACTCACCACGATAATCAACACCAGAGTTGAGCTTCACAACAACAGGTCTCCCACGGATCGATTTCAGAAAATCTGCAGGTGTCTTTGTCGTTCCAGATACTTTACTATCTCCACTTCCACTCATCTTACTTTCTTCTTCTTCAAAGCACGATCCTTTATAAAACTACAAACATAAACAGAGAGATCTGAAATCAGCAAAGTCGCTCAAACAAGACTAGGACTCAGACCACACAACCAAAACTCATACACTCTTCTTCAAGAGTAAGCAAAATCAGTAGACAACACGGAACACTATGAAGTAACTATCACAAGAGTAAGTTCGTAGTTCATCAACGATCTCTCAGTTCCTAGTACTCAAAGCTCCAAACTTTAAACAACAATGGAAGCTAATCGATTGAACGAGTAAAGAAAGATTGAGACTTTCCGATGAGAACCAACCCCATACCTGACCTACTCAAGTCGACGACAGAGAGAGAGAGAGTAACCTAGGGTTTTATTGTTTATTTTCAAAACCATAGGGTATGAAAATGATATTATTCGTGCTTTCAATATTAATTAATAGTATTTGCATATTGGTCCTTTTAGTCTTAAACTACATTTTAATTTGGGCGTGAGATTAATCTCAAGTCCGTTTTCGGTTCCGCCTCTCAAAGTTGTCGCTTTCTTCTATCTCTCTGGCTACAGATCCCTAAAGCCTCTCCTTTTGACCGTTAATCCTCAATCTCTCTCCTCCCTGTAAGAAAGTTTCGAACTTTTGCTTGTGGTAGCAATGGGGAAGAATCAAGCATACAAGGCAATGCAAAGATCTAGGGTTGGCTCCACCTCAGCTCAGCCCGAGGAGGTTGAAGACGGAATGGTTTTGTACCCTTTCATACTCTTTTTTAATGATGATTACGTCTCCTCAAGATATCCAATTTTGAGAATTGATTGCTTTTGGTTACTTTGATCCTTGTGTTAATGTGTGATTGAGCTTTGGTGTCTGAGTGATTCAAGAGTTTGAAAAATTGATTGATTGTTGTTACTTTGATCTTTGTGTTGATGTATGATTAAGCTGACTTTGAACTAAGCTTTGTTCCCTTACGAGTCTTAGTGTTGTAATCGGACAATTTAAAGTGATATTGGTTCATGTCTTGAGGAAAATTGAAGTTGACTTGTAGTTTCTTTAGAGTGTAGCATTGATGTTTGTGTCTGAGTAAGAGTCTGCGATTGCAATCTGTAAACACTGGAAAGTATTTAGACAAGTAAAAACAATAAGATGCTTTGGTAATGGCTTGGTTTCAACTCTTTGTTATTGTACGGGAGCATTTCTGATGAGGAGTGTCTCAGGTGGATGGTTCATTCATACACCAGAGTGGCATGCGGCTCGTTTGGCTAGTCTCAAGACTACCCACACTATCACCTGGGAAGAGTATAAGAATAAGCAAAAGGTATTCTTCCTTTTTTAAGACTCTTTCATCTTAAGTATTCATTATCATGATCTCTCTCTCTGTTTTAAATTCATCTTCAAGCTCGTTTTTCTTCTTCTGCAATATCAGTTTGTTATAAATTGCTGCTTCTCAGCAATTTTGATTGTTGAGCATTTTTAAGGTTGTATCTTTATTATTGCTGTGACATGTTTAGGAAGAAGAGATGAAAAAGGGAGAACTTGAAGCAGATACCGATAAACTGATGCGTGAGTATAGAGCTCAGCTAGATGCAGAAAGGGCCTTGAAACTCTCCAAGGGAAGGAAACTATTCTAGTTGACAAATCCCTAAAAGGTTATATCATTAACTTTACTCGACTCAGATGATCTAAACCTTCTTTGTGATGAGGTTACTAACTGTTTTCTCCATTGATCTCACAGATAAGAAAGACAGAGATTCAAAGAAGCAACGAAGCAAAAAAAGAAGGTGCTTACTGACAGATGGTGCCTTGTTTTTTTTTTTTAAAGATTTCTATTAACATTAACCATGTTGTCTCTTGCTATGAGTTTGCAGGCATTATTCATCCTCAGAATCATCATCCAGTAGCGATGAAGATGAATCTAGAAGATCAAGATCAAGTTCTTAAAAGATCAAAGAAGGAGAAGAAGCACAAGTCCAGCAGAGACAGACACTCTAGCAAAAGTAAAGATGAAACTGATGGCCCTGTACCACTATCTAGATTCTTTGGCAATCTAAAGAGTTGACGTTGACATGAACAAACATGCAAAAGATTCCTCAATCAAAATACTCAATTTAGGATATAATTGTTTTCTTCCTTTTTGCAATCCCCTATATATATTAGGAGCAGCACTTTTAAAACTTCTCTTAAAGCTTATTCACAAATTATCTGATGTGTCTTCACGAGAAACTTTTATTTTGAAAAACGGTGATGTGTCAGTGCTGAACGTTTCTTGTGAAAATTTTAATTTTAATGCAAACTAATATTTTCTTTTTAAATAAAATCTCTGCGTAACAATTAAGGTTTTCACACATTAATTTTCATAATTCTATGACATACAATTAATGTGATCACACATTAAATTTTTTAATAAAATCATTTTTAGTTTATGTACTTTTAGCTTTGGTATTAGTGAATTGAAGTAATCTCCGTGCAACCTACTGATAATATAATTGTTGAAAGAAAAAATTAGAAAATCAATAAGATTCACATCAACTAAAATGGTGGAGTAAGAATAGTTTTAGAAATTGAAAGTTTTGTACTTTATCGAACTTTGCTATGATTGGGGTTTCTGAAAAGAAATTGAGGTGAAAAAAAACATACAAATTTGGTTTTTTTAGTTTATTAAAGTATTATTTTTTCTTTTCAGAGTTTTTCGTATCAAATAAAAAATTAGAAACATAATCAGATTGGTAGAAAAAAATCAGAAAGCAAAAAATCTTTAAAATAAAAAAAATTCGCAAAATCGATTCAAAAACATAAATTGATGTGCCTAATGAAGAGATCATATTTTTGACGCAACAAACCTTTTTCACTCAATTATATTGTGCTTTTATTATATTTACCAATAATTTTATAAGGAAAGTACACGTTATTTGGTTATAGACTACATCAGTTTTGCAACATTCTTACCCAATATTGACATGACGTCCAACTTTTTTTATTTATATTCTTAAAGTATGGTCTAATAATCATTTATTTAAAATAAAGCCTAAATTTTTGTAATACATTTATTTTATTTTGCTTTATATTAGTAGAGAAGAAAATAAGTTTGGGTAAAATATATGGATCTGAAGAACCGAACCGAAATCTTTTGAAAGTAATACTAAACATAAATTAAAATTGATTAAGTACTTAGATTATATCTAAATTTTGATATTTGGATAACCAGACCCGAATCCAATCCAACATGATATCTTGGATACCGAAATATCTAAATCACAAATATAAACTCAAATATATCAATTATTTTAAATCTTATATCTATTAGATATTCAACATATGAATGTATCTAAATGTTATTAAAATAGCCACAAGTAAATATCTATAATAACAAAGTATGTTCAAAATACTGAAAATATTTATATGTTTTACATATAAATATTAAACTGAACTAATTTTTATGTAAGTTTAAGTATTTGGTTTCACATCATTCAAATTTATATGTTTTATGTTATTTAGAAATTCAACCCCACCCCTAAATAACATAAAACATATAAATTTGAATAATGTAAAACATATAAAATGTTTTATGTTATTTTGAAATTATTTAAATTTATATGTTTAATGTTATTTCGATATAACATAAGTTAACTACCATTTTGCAAAGTGGTAGTTAACTTATGTTATTTTTGGCAATTTCTAAATATTAGAAGTTAATATCTGTTAGAAACGAAGAAAACCACAAATACTAAAAAAATTAGAGTCGGATATCTGATTCGATCCGGCATTATACAAATAGATATATATATTTACAATAAATATAGATTTTATATGTATAATATTATAAAACTATTATTTTAACATATCATTTCATTAATTTTATTTAAAATTTACTTATAAAATAATTAAAACGACAATTTTCTAAAAATTTTGTGTGTTTGTAAGAAAATTTAATTAATTTTATAACTTTATTAAACATATAGTTTCATTAATTTTTATTTTTCATTTCATATTATGTAAAAATATTTTTTTGAAAACAAATTTGTATAGTTTTCTAGATTTACTTGTATTAAACAAAGTAGATGAGATATTCGTAAATATCTGTAAATATTCGCAAATATCTCAAAAAAATCTGGATATCCGGAAAACCGGATAACCGTATTTCACGGAAGCAAAGCAAATTAGAAATCAAATATCCATAAAATACGAAGCAAATCACAAATACTGAAAATTATGGAGTTATTCGCCCACCCCTAATCCCAATATCTTAATACATAGTTAGGAGAGCAACTCCTTATTATTTTAAGACATATTATTTAGAATATAATCTGACAAGTCACTGTTCCTTTTCAACTATTGCTGCTTCAGCGCTGAAAGCTAGAGCTTCACGATAGATTAACTCCTTAATCTCCTCCTCTGTGAATGGATGTTCCTCTAAATCAAAGTTGAAGGGTGCTATGCACACTGGTTCATCGGTATTGTCGTGCACCTCACTGAGATATTGATGTTTAAGCGCGTCTTCAACTGCAAAGATGGCCAACAAAATGGCGATGAAAGTTTAAATCAAAAGCTAAAGAAGAGACATAAACGTGTATGTACTAACCTGAGATCCTCTGTCTAGGGTCAAACCTTAGCATCTTCTCGATCAAGTCAAGAGCAAAGTAAGGCACGTTCGGGAACTTTGCAAAGAAAGATTGGCGACGAAAATAAGGAAGCTGCCTTAAGTATTGCTTAGCATTTTCACTCAATGATCCCATGTCTTGTTCTGAAGGAGAGCCCAGGAGCTGCAAATCAAAGTGCCTTTAAGTTAAAAGATCACTAAAAAATGTAGATTAACTTGGAATTTTTATTACCTCCAGGATCAAACGAAGCTGATGAGCATGATCTCTACCGGGGAAGATCGGTAGGCGAGTCAGCAACTCCAGGAAGATACAGCCAACAGACCAGATATCTATAGCTGAGGTGTAAGCAGAAGAGTTCAAGAGAAGCTCAGGTGCACGGTACCACCTTGTGACAACATACTCAGTCATTGTACTACTCTCGGAAGTACCACGAGAAAGCCCAAAATCACATATCTTTAGTTCACAGTTTGCGTTCACTAGGAGATTGCTCGTTTTAAATCTCTATGTAACACATTGGCTGAGTGAATGTACTTTAATCCACGCAGGATTTGGTACAAGAAAAACTGCGTTTAAAAAATAAAATAAAAATGATCACTTACAAGCTCTCTAAACAAGTGATTTGTAAGTTGAGAATCAAACCTCGTAATGAAGTGACTCAAGTTCTTGACAGGATGTTATGATTGAATGAAGGTCACTGCCCATCAACTCATATGCTATGTAAACATCTTCAAAAGAATCTCTCTGAGGAGGCAATATTATGTCTTTGATTCCAATAATCTATAAAAAAATGGTATTTATTTAAATATTAGGATCTAATGATAAATTTTAAAAAAGATTAAAAGATAAAAAAAGATAGTTTCGATATTCCCGATGAGAGAGATATTTTACACCACGTCATAAAATATTAGCATCAATGGTTGGTCTAGGATCTACGAAAATTTAGAGCATCCACAATAGAGATTCTCGATTCTCAAAATACATAAATATTAATATTAATATTTACATATATGAGTTTTCGGAATTCGACGGTGAGAATCTCCATTAGAGATGCTCTTATGGTCTAAACTTTTTTAATTATCAAAGAGAAACAAAATAGTGAAGAAATCATACGGACATTTTCATGGTCAAAGTGACGAAGAAGCTTGATTTCACGTAGAGTTCTCTTTGCCACGATTTTGTTTTCAAACGCATGACCAATCTTCTTTATTGCCACCTTTTCATTGGTCTCTGAGTCCATGGCTGAACTGTTAAAACAGTAAAAAATAAATAAATAAATTAATGTGTCAAATAATATTTAGAGCAACCTGAAACAAAAGATCATACAACCTTTAAAGGATGGAGACAAATAATATAAGAAAAAGTTAAAAAGGAGATTACCAAACGAGGCCATAAGCACCACTGCCAATAGGCATAATTGGTGCCTTATACTTAGCTGTGAGTTCAAAGATACTCCCACGTATGTTGTATTGTTTGTATCTACCATCATGGCTTCCATGCCCAATAACAGTGTCAACGGCTAGCACTACAGGTGAAGAATATAACTGAGCATCAAGGGTAGCACCGTTGTTATTTTCCACAGTCTCATGATGAGCATCATTGGTTGGTTCCATGATTCTTTAAGATTGGGTGGTAAGGTGTTTGTTCTTTTTTTTTTTCTGTTGGGTTGATGATAGTGTGAGAGAAGCTAACATATATATAGTGACTGAGTATATTTACAAGAAAAATCTAAATTGTGTAAAATTAAATTAACCGATGACAAAGAAATATTTATTGACGTCAGGATTGCTATACATCAAAAGTAAATTGTAAATATTATTTCCTCTGTTTATTAATAGAAAAAATTTTGGTTTATTGCACAAAGATTAATAAATTTACATTTATCTAGAAAATACTTTTAAATATATAATTTTAAAATCATTCAACCAATTATAAAAAAAACTGTAAAATTTTATTGGTTGAACAATTTTCAATAAAGTTAAAGTTAACCTTAAAACCTCAAAATATATCTTAAAATTTTAAAAAATCATTTATTTTCAAACAATATAAACCTGAGGGAGTAGATTTTATCACGATTAATATGTGAGTCTTTGGTGAGTTAGACATCCATGCAAAAAATAAAATAATATATATATATATATATATATATATATATACTATATTTACAAGTTACTTTTTGATGTATAGCAATCTTGACGTCAATAAATATTTCTTTGTCATCTGTTCATTTAATTTTAGACAGTTTAGACTTTTCCGCGGCCCATGCTAATAAGTTTATTTTCACGTTTCAGGATAATAGGTTTATTTGTATAAAAATATATGTCGTTGTGTGATAAATAGATATCTACGCAAACTATTTTGAACTATGAGTTTTAATAATTCTCACTATTTTAATTAGTTCTTATTTATAGAATGCTGTCGATCCATTTTTTCCTTATATATTATTGACGATTTAGTTTTTTAGGTATGTTAATCATGTGAATGTATTAATAAAACAATTACACATATAATAATATGCTCACACAACGTTAAATGAGTTCATAAAGATATCTAAAAAGATGAGTTTTGATAAATTTTAATATCTGTAAATAATTATTTATTATACAAACATTTTTTGTTAATTCATTTTCATTATAAACTCTTAGCTTTACTTTAGTTCTTCAAGATAAATCCACAAATTAAATCTATGACATTTTGATTGTTGATAAACAGTCGTAAATAAATTTTCAAACTATCATTTCATTGTTCTCTATAATATACAATCAGAAAGGCTTTTATACCTTTTTATATCGCATATATATCTTACAAAATTATACTTTAGTCTGAAATGATATCAGTGTTTTTTTGTTTCTTGAGCTTAAGTTTAGTTGTTTATTATTTGTGTTCTACTAACAAATGATGTCTAATAATTTTGAATAGAAGTTTTAGTTATAACAAAACTATTCACATTTGTTAATTCACCCCCTACAGACTTTTTGGAGTTGGTTGAAATTTGTAAGCTTTTTGTCGTCAATTTTGTAATTTTCAATTTACCTTAATTTGTAAGAAAAGTATAGATTATTTCACTCTTTTGGATACAATTTTGGATACATTTCCTTTTATTTCATTCCCTAATTTTTATTAAGCAACTTATTAAAAGATTTTATTTTACATTTCCTATTTTCTAACTAAAATCATAAATTCACTATAAATATTTTATAAAGAAATTCAATTTTTCTTTTGTTTTTCTGTATCGTATAAAACTCACATAACTTACAATACAATGAACTTACATTTAGTATGCAAGTCTATCAGATGCAACTTGGTAAGTTAATATACTCTCCTTTTTAGAGAATAGAATATTAGATTATTTCCTACAAAATATAATTATTTCCCTTTTCTGGGACTTGCTCCTTTTGCTAATGATATGATTCTTATTACAGCTGCTAACAAAATAAACTAAAACAAATTTCTGTGACCTCAAATGGTTTCAATTTTTTTTCCTATATCCTGAAAATACATCGTGAATTAATAACAAAAAAGGCAGTCCAGCAATCCAATGATCATTCCACTGAATCACCACTTCACCGGGTAAGCCTTTTTCTCTATAAAAAAATGTATTGCTGTCTTTCTACTTATGATGATTAAAAAAATATCACTTCAACTTCTTTCTTTTTTTTCTAATTTAATTTTTTATTCAACCTTTTAAAATTTCAGATCCAGATACAAGCATGAATTAGAACAATTAATCAACTCTAAACATTTTTAAAATTTCGACATGTTGCATTAATCAACTTTAAACATCTTTAGGAACCAGCTATTATTCTCAACCATCAACGATGACCTGAGAATGTGAGGTTCTTCTCATTGCCTCGGATGCTAGGACTTTTGAGTCGTCTTTGGCGTACCTAGCTTCTGATGAACTTCTTGTAGCTTATAAATATCATTGTCGATGAGGCGCTAAACGGTCAATAGAAGTGAAGGTTTTAAGTAACCCTTACTGAGAAGAGCTCCGAGAGACAAATTTATACACACCACTATCCCTCCATAGACAATCAGAAAGCGAGTCGGTTTCACCACCAAAACATATGAACATGTCTCCAATACCTGCACAAAAAATCTACACACATTACCGCAAAAATTCAAGTGAAGCAATACCGCACATGAATGTGAAGAACACCAAATGTTTGACATGGAGGCAATAAATGACCCCCAAGAACAACCTCCACATTGTGACCTCCGAGAACTGGAAAGGCAATGGGTGAGCATGTAAGAACCCAAACCCGTGTCAAACGATGAAGGATTTAGACAAAAAAGAACTGAGAGACTCAAAACCAAGTTGAAAGCTGCCGCCTTGAACTCGGTTTAACTGATAAGCAACCGTGTTGAGTAGGTTTCAGATAAATTAGCTTGGCAAGAAGTCTCTGACATCCATAGACGACCACTGAAACTTACTGGATGAGCATGTAAAACAACATGCCACACCCACACAAATCTGAATATAACCAAGCGCCATAACCTCCTGCACGTTGTAGCTCATAAATTGCCTTTGATTCCCAAACGAGACCACCTAACCATCAGGAAGAATAACATGTCATATTCGACACCAAAATGGATTGAAGAACCAAAACCTTAAAGAAGAATGATTCCTGGCCCAGTAAACAGCAGGGATCCAACCGCTCAATCGAACTGAAGAACTATCTCGAAGATCCTCAACAACAACAGAGAAATGACCGGATTAATCGGATTGAAAATCGATCTTCTCCCAACTCAAAAGCCAACTGCTCTTTGATTCTCTGCTTCGATAACCTCAACTGAAGCCAGAGGTAGCAAAGTCATCTCCTGTGAATGCAATTAATTGGCTGAAGCTCAGAATCTCTTGGGATAGGTTTAGGAGATACCAAAAGGATTGTCCACATCATGGTTTCCACGGAGGTTCAACTATTGGAAATATTTTTCAGGGATATTCATTTGTTTTATATGTTGATGTTGGATGGTGCAAGCGAAGGGAACATCAAGACCATAACACCAAAAGAGGCTCATAGACTGATTGCGAACTTGATGTCTAGCAACAATACTAAAATATGGATATGCATAGGATGAAATCAGCTGTAATGGATGGTGACAAGATCGTTGAGGCCAAAATCGGTTACGTACATGAAGTCTCAATGGTAAAACAAGTTGTAGAGAAGGATGAGAATCAAGGCCATATCCAGTGTATGAATCTGTGATGGAGAAGGTCTTGAAAATTCAGCAGAAGTTGATTGCATACTTAAATCTGAGGTTAGATGTTATATACAAAGATATGAATGGAAAATTTGAATCTTTGGCAGCTCTTATCATGAGGCTAAACACCCAGGTTTCTTAGACTGCAGAAGCTGTTACAGAGAAAGCTGAAGAAAGTGAGAAACACCAGGTTGATGCCATCCCAGATAATGACTTTGGGAAAGTGGTCGAGCATGAAAAGCTGGAAGAAGGAGTTCTTTCTGGTTGAAAGTTCTATGTCTTTTAGCAGCTATCATTGGTGTCGATCGATACCATCAGATGAGCATTGATTGACACCCCTTGTAGAGTAAGTAGGAAAGGTAGGAATCATGAGCCACTCAAATTCACCGCTCGACATCCACATCCTTCCATCCCGTACCACGCTAAAACGGACGACATTGATCGACACCAACACAATGGAATATATCGACAACAACTAGCGAGCACCGATCAACAACATCAGTCGACCAGCGATCGACACCCGCCCTTGACATGTTAAGCGCTCTTACCAAACATTGATGCACACCACTTTCATGGAACTTTATACCCATCTCATAATTCAACAGAGACGACAGTGAGCACCAATCAACAACCTGTAAATGCACCAGAACAAGAGCAATCGACCCCAGCTGAAACCTCATTCGTTAAGAGTGTCGATTGACGATACACACTCAGTATCAATCGACACCAAATGGATGAACATGAATCGATCATGGAATAATAGGCAATGAATAATAAATTCCAATGGAAAGCAAGTGAAATCTAGGAAATCTTATGTTCTCAAACACCTCAACAGTGAAGCTAACAAAGCTGAAATTGATGGATTTCACAAGAGAATAAAGAGGGTTCCTAAGGATATGTCTTCGAGGATGCTTATCATAAGTACAGATTTGGTAATTCTTCAGAGAGAGTAGAGAGACGTATAAGAACATTGAGCTGCTATTCAAAAAAATCAGCCGTAAACCTAAGAGGACACTGAAGAAGGAACAAGATCTTGGGAAGTTCCTGATTCTATGTTATCCATAACCACGATTTCCAAACACCCTCTGTGATATTGGATCTGCAGTCAGCATCATGGCCATAAACACTGCTGAACTATTAGGATTAATGGTTGAACCTTCTCAAGATAGTTTCACCTTCGTGGATATCTCCAAAGCAAACTGAGTATGCATGATCAAGAATGTCAAGGTGGAGATAGGGGAATGCACTATCCATGTGGACTTTCATGTCGTGGAGACCAAATCAGGTTGGAAATCTTCTCTTCTTTTTGGAAGAGCCTTCATGGCTACAGTGGGGGCAGTTTGTGATCTAAAGAAGAATAAGATGTGCCTGACTAATGTTGATGAAACTGGCATCTACGATCATGTGGAGAAGAATAAAAGTAAGGAGTTTATTTCATGCATAGATTTTTTGAAGAGAAAACATTACAGTTGATTCAAGTTGCGAGCCTGCAAAACTAACTTTAACATCGGTCGACACTTAGCCTTCAAAATCGACTGAAACGTAACCTTCAGTATCAATCGACACCCTCCGAATTTCAGAATAAATCGAGACTGAAAATTCTAAGTCTAGGGAAGGGCCATGAAGAAGAAAAAAAAATGCAGATGCATATTTCTTGTCATTAGCTCCATCGCAAAGTCAAGAAGGAAGTCTTGAGTATAAAGTGCACTGAAAAGGAGGTCCAAAACCTTTTACCAAGGTTAGAGTGCTATGTGATCCAGAACTCAGAGAAAAATGAGAAGTTTGTGCAAGAGCTTTTATCAATTGCATCAACAGAATGAGATAGAGAGACACTGAGACTTGTTTTCGAGCAAGTTCACATTATCATCCGGACTAAAGCAGACCTCCAAAAATCCAAGATAAAGACTAAAATAAGAGTTGAGTGGGAGGCAACCCACTATTAGGTATGTTTTAAATTTATTTTATTTTCATGGTTTTACTAATTTTCGTATTTTTCTTTATTGCAGTAAAAAAAGGAAGACCGAGAACCGTCATCAGACGAAGACAGAGCACAACCATCAGTCCGATACCGATCACCATTGGTCAACATCATGACATTACCATCGATCAATACTCGTAACAGAGTCTTGTATTTTTGATTATCCTCATTAATTTTACTTATGTTTTAAATTTTCCCACCTAATCGAGACGGGATAACATTGGGACAATGTTATTGAAGTCTGCGGGAGTTTTACTGATATTGCTTTCTATTTTGAGTTTTATTTTATGTATTTTATTGAGTTTATTGAGTCAAAAAAAAGATTATGATCAGATTCAAATTTTTACTTATTATCAAACATTTCAATAGCACCAAACTAGACTTGTTGATTGCAGAGAGTACTAAAGATACCAAAGTGGATCATCATGCCATTATATCACACTTGCTTAGAAAGTTTGAAGGAACCGAAGCTATCCTCCAACCTAATACTGACGTGATTGTTTGCTTTGGGGTTTGACATACATTGGATATGATTCCTCTTGCAAGTCTGGAAGGTAAAAGTCTGTGTGCTTCTGATTTCCTTCTTTCTCTCTATTCGGCATCCATAAAATAAAAGATTGAGATGATTTCCTGAAGATGCATAGGGGTAGATAAAATTATATGTGACCCCATTATTCTAATTCATAAAGGTATGATCACATACTGTGGAAGCAAGGGATATGTAAATTACATGTGACCTTATTCTTCGCATATACTTTGTCAAAAAAAAAGAGAAAAGAAAAAAAAATATGAACAAGATGGACCGTATCAGAATCATTGATTCATTGGACTTATAAAAAAAGAATAAGAGATTTAGAGAAAAGAGAAAGAGAAAAAGGGAAGAAAGGGATGAGAGAAGAGTGCATGTGTGTTCAGATACTTGCAGGGGTAAGAGTCAATGTATCCTTTTATTTATACTCCCAAGGTAAAGCATGCATTTTTATTCTATGCAAGAAATAAGGTTAGTACAGGGGTGAATCAAGCTAGTATATGCTAAGTTGTTGGTAGAATTGAATTTGATTGCTATACTAGGACAATATATAAAAGTTTCTCTAAGATTGACACTTGTTTGATGTGGTTGCAACATAGTAAAAGTGATAATGATAAGCTAGAGATTTTGTGATCTCCTGCGTTTTCAAACCTCTCCCACTTGTTTACTCTTGTTTTACTTGAGGACAAGTAAAATTTAAGTCTAGAGGAGTTAATAAATCCTAATATTTACCTATTTTTGACCATATTATAGGCCTTATTTAGATCTATTATGTGTGTCTGGGTTTGTTTTAGAGTGTTCTCAGATTCAGGTAAGTTTTGGGGAACTTTGCTGATTTTGGAGCTTTTTGAGATGCAGAATTATGTAAACACGTCAAAAGTTTATCTATGGATGTAGACCTTAACATGGTGCGATTGAGCTGATCTTTTGAAAAAAGATAGAGCTTTAAGTTATCTTTCCAATGCGACCTGTGTGAGGCCAATCAGCATCAATAGAAGAAGTTATGTATGTTTTACTGAAAAGTAGTTCGTCTGCTTTGCGAGTGGAAGCTGTGGAGGAGATGAAGAATATCGATCGACGACACATCCTTATTTCGATCAATGGTGATTCTAGAACGTAGGCCAAGTACATTCAAGACCGACTAAAGCCCATAAGCCACCACAAGTTACCAGAATACCCCTAAACGATCCAAAACCCTATTTATGTTTTTTCCAAGTCATTGTTGACAGCTATGATTTCTTTGCTTCTTTATTTAATTGTTTAGGGTTGAAGAGAAGATCAATTCTCCTTCAGATATTGATTGGAACCCCATTGGTTTTATCTTCAATTTCTTATTCTATTATATTATTCAGACTATGATTTGTGTTATTGTTTGTATGTTTGAGTAATCATCTTGTTAGGTTTAGGAAATTTCATGAGCTTAATGTGAGACTGATAATATGTTAGGATTGCTAAGGTTGCTTATTTATTTATACCTCAGGGTAGCTTGTAATACTAGGATCTGGAATAGTTAGAAAACACGATAACATGACTGATTGTTTGAACATAGAATCATAGTACAATTGAGAGGCACGAGAGTGCAATCAATTAACGAAACATGAATTATGTTGGATTAAATACCTAGGCGGATATGCCAGTTATTCTAGGAATGTAGTCGAACATAATCGATTAGGTCGTTAATGCTTGTTTGAAGAAGCATCAATCGACACTCGCTCCTTGTTCGCACGCAATAGCTGAAACATAGGATTCAGACACCTGATTAGTAATTGCATACGAAAGCTGGATTACTTACTTATTTAAATCGAGTTCAAGAATTTAATCTATAGATGCTTTATTATCCTTGATTGTAGTTTTGAATCTATTGATTGATAAATTCTTAACTCTAGCTTTTATCTCTTATATTCTCACAACCAATCTATCATTTTTTATTGCTTTATTATTGTTTACATATCTTTATCTTAATATCTAAAGTCTATTTTGTGGTCATGCTCCTTTTGGGTTTGATTTTCAAGTACTACATCAAACCTCTTATTTGAGAGAGTAGTTTGAAAGTTAATTTGAGCATATCAAACAGCAACAAAGGAACGAAAGCAAAGGAAAAGGGGAGCCTCCGGCACTGGCCGTCGTGCTCATGTGCGCACCGGACGCAGGAGCTCAAGCTCAATACAGTTTGGGGTTTTTCGGTAGAGAAAATAATCGATGTAGTAATAGTATTAGAGAGTCATTGGTTTCACAGAAAATTCTAGCAATCACTTCTACTTGATTGATTAAGATTCATTGTTTAAGGTTTTAAATATGCTTACACATTCGAAAATTATGAGTTGCGATCGAGTACTAGTAAGCTAAGTGAAATGAAGAAAATTGCAAGTTTGCAATATATGTATCAATATCACATATGCATAGGCATGTGAATATGCATATAAGTCACGATCCATGCAACATGTTCGACTATTTTCAAATATATTCTCATCCACTCGCCTTCTTCAGATGTAGTATCATAATGGTAGATATGCACTCCAGCTGTATTGTCTATACAAGTTTTTGTCTTCTGGTATCAATCTCTCTCTCCAGCTGTGTCTGCAGAAACAATACCTAAGGAGATGTTGCAGCTTTTGCAGATGATCCTGCAGAAACTGATGATTGAGTGGTCGAGCTTCTCTTTTTTTGCTGCAGGGCTGTCTTTAGCAAACATGATCAAGCTATATAACTATGCTGATCCTTATGAAGTAGGCAAATGGGCTAGCCTTTCTGGTTTCTGATTTTACCCTTTCATTGTATTGAACTTTGCTCGACCAACATACCTTTTGTAGTTTGAGATTTTGTCTTGTTTTTAGTCCTTTCTTCTAAAAATTAGCTTGTTGTGTGTTTTATGTTCTTATTTGGTGTTGCAAGTATTGATTTTGATGTTCTTGACATTGTGTAAAGCTGTCAGCTACCACAATTCATGTACCTATCTATCAAAACCTCTCGCACCCCCATATATTGGAAAATTTGTATGAGTTTATTGGTTGCAATCTGTAGAAATATATTGATCTGGGCAGTACTTCAATGTAATGCCACATTTTGCACTCTATTTTTTCTTTATGTAAACTCAATGCATTGGAAACGAAAAATCATTAGATGTAATATCCATTTTTGACAAATCCGTTAGTTTGAAATGTTTGAAACAAAGAAATGTTCAGACAAGAAAAAAAATAAGTCAAATAAAAGAAAATAAATCATTTCCATTGATTTGCTCTTAATATGACTAATCATGTGTTGCAACCACAAAACCGCTTAAAACCAAGAGAGATAGACATAATCCAAATACTCCAATTTTGATGAAAATCTTGATTTGATCTTCAGATAAACAAAGAATAAAATTATCGATCTAGAAACACAACGAACATAGACATAGAACTAAAAAAACATATCCCAACTACGGCTCTGGAACACTAATGTCGATTTTTGAATGATCTTTTTGTAAAACCTTTAATGCGACTTTGAGTTGAGTTATAGACTTATAGTCATTGAACTAGAATTGTGGAATAAGTTAATCTGAATTTCATAGTATCTATGATGATGTGTCATCACCACAAATATTTTTACATAAATATTACATATTTTTTTCTTTCTTTAAATAAAGGTACATAAATATCTAATATGATTTAATATATATATATATATATATATATATATATATATATATATATATATATATATATACATGTGACAATTAATGATACTGGATAATAAAAATTTGATAACAATATTAATTCATCCTAATTTTTTTTTTGATTTTAGTAAAAAAAATTAAAAATCACATTAATTATGTAATAAAAATTTAGATCCGTATATCTTATATTTAAATATTTAAAAATAATTATAAATTACTCAAAGTGATAAAGTCTCCAATTAAATATATTTTTTGATCATTGGTTTAATTTTTTTACTATCAAAATATATAAATAGATATTAAAATAATATATATATATATATATATATTAGTATCATCTAAATTAAATTATATACCATTTTAAAAATTAATTACTATTTTAATTTTGAAACTTCAAAAATATGAATCGTATTTGAATTGATTTTTTATCAGTTTTAACTTAATCATATCCTTAAAATGTATTTGCATATCATTGCTATTATTATTAAAATACTTTTAAAAACAAAATATTTAATGAATAAATATATTATTTCGCGCCTTGCGCGAATTATTACCTAGTTTCAAAATATGTAAGGAGTCGTTGCTATTATGTTACAACATACATCTATTGTACTAGGTAAGAAAAGCTTGGAGTAACTTTTATCTTACTTTTTTGTAGCCAATATTTTTGTCTTAATTTAATTTTTTTGAAGTGTTATGACTAGGTGCTTTCTGTATCCATATTATTAAAATTGAAGTACCTTTTGGTATTATTTGGAAACATGGATAACACTATCACTGAGAATTGTTTGGACACAAGGATAACAATACAAAAAATATACTTCTTTTTATTTACAAATTTAGTCTTTGCATTTACAATAAATTAAGTACTTCATTTTTGTATATCTTTTTTTTATTTACATATTTTGGCACTGCATTTAAAATAAATTCAAATTAAATAATTACAATTCTAAAGTTTATCTAACTAAATCAATATTTATATATTGACCATTAAATTATTAGCATGTTGTTTTATTGTAAAATAAAATTAATAAAAAATAACATGTTAATATATGGATAGTACAATTACATCAAATACATCAAACTATAAGTTTTTAATATAATATTATGTACAAATAAAAAAACTATTATCAAACATATGTATTATAATATATATATTGTACTCTATATGTAAATTTCAAAACATAATAATTATACATAAAATAACGGTTTGTAAGTTTACGTTCAACATAAGTTAAAACAAACATTTGCGCGGGGCGCGGGTCAAAAATTGTAGTTTAATTGTAAGACATTAGTCACATTACATTTACGAGTAGATATCACAGATCTATAGAAACATCACAAATCTATAAAATTAATTATTTACTTTGAGATAAAATTATTTGTTCGCTTAAATGAGAAGAAACTTAATATTAAGTCCGGCTCAGTTATAATTACAGTTATAACCTGAAGACGGATTTCATTGGCCCATGGTTATTGACTGTTATAATGGGGTAGTTCCAAGCAAATTGTATTTTTAGGGTTTATTTTGACAATACTCTCAAATATAGGAGTCTTTTCATTAATTTCAAAATATCGCTGGTGAAGTTTCTTCACCAATCTCTCTCCCAAACGGGAGAGCTCGTTGGTGTGCTCATTTCGAAGGTACGTAAAACGGAGAGACTCTTAGTATAAGACTCTTTACTTATAATTTTACGTTTTTTTTTTAACAGTTTTCATCTAAGAGATGTCTCTTATGTCTTTATTTAACAGACGGTTCCTAAGATTTTTAGTTAAAAGTTAAGACATGTCTCTTAGAAAAACTAAGAACTTCATGCTAAGAGACTTGTAATAAATATGCCCTTAGAACATCATTATCTCTAAGAATCTCAAATGGTGTTCTTAATTTTTTTTTCTTTTTTTAATTAAAAAAAACAAACCAATCGCGGGCCACCACGTGTTAGTGGAGCCCACAAACAGTGTCAGAAACCATCAAAAACAGATTCTTAATTAGGGGTTTTAAGAGATGGTTTTTGCACTGTTTGCAGGCCCTACGTGTCAGCGGGGTCTGCGAACAGTGTAAGAACCCCCTTTAAAAACCCTGGATAAAGATGATCTTAGGGTTTTATTTGTATATGAAGTCTTCCCACTTGTATTTGGTATCTATACTTATACTAAGCTTGTTTAGGACTTTCATTGAATCACTATACTGTATCCTTTGCTTCTTGTTTGTTTTTGCTTTCATGTATACAAGTATACAAGTAATGAGTTTAACCCTTGAGACCTACAGATATGTAAAGCTCACAGCTTTACATATACTAATTCAGTTTTCAAATTTCTTTCTTGTGGAATGTTTATGGATACTA
>CAJHQP010009162.1:0-23588 GCA_905132765.1 Moricandia arvensis
TCATCTATACTACTTTGGTTAGGATAGAGTAAAATCCTTTATCACAACACTCTTTCTAAAAAAAATCACATCCCCCTAAAGTAAAAGGATATTCTCGAATTCCATTGTTGGACCCGAGAAACAAAAATCCATTAAAGTTCTCCATTCTTCTAGTATCCTGCTCCAGGTTTAGGACTCCTGAACCTGAAAGGTGAATATTAACGTTTATTGAAGCATCAGAAAATTCATTTCCTGTCAGGTCCCGCATCATTAGGAGAAAAATTACATCAGGTTATAAGCCCTGCAAGAGAATCTCGTCGTTCACTGAAACGAAAGTCCGGGTCCGAACCATGCAAGATCACCTTCAAATAGGCCCAGAGCGTGGGAATATCCATCAAGACCCGGTCTATCAGTTTGGAAATTGACTTTACTCCAGGTTCGAACACGATTCAGGGAGGCCTGCCTGAGATGGAGCAACTCCGGTTGACTTAAGTGCACAGGTTTAACTCCCGACTTCGATAAAGAAATAGAGAAATAAGGGGAAACTGTTAGGGAAAAAATACTCCGGTATAATAATCCTCCAGACCTCGGGCAGGACACCGGCGTCCGGATTCCCGCTGGGAGGAGTTATGGCTCCGACCCCTGCTTCCATCCCTGCCTCCAGATAAAATGGAAGTTATCTACTTAAGGGAATTCTTCCATATTTCAGAATATGGAAGAGTTTAACCTACCAAACCGGCATGTACTAACCTATATAAAGGGAGCCCAAACCCTAGAACAAGGGATCGACATTCAGAGAGTAAGAGATTAGAGTTAGGTGGCTAGAACTAGGGTTTATATACCAAACGTTGTAGTTCCTTCTCATTCATTCATAAAACATCTCTTTGGTGTCGATTCTTACTTTTCTACAAAGTTCATCTATTGTTTCGTAGTACCCATAAAGATCCTACAAAAAAATCGCCCATGTATGATCATCATCCTTTCGATCCAGTACGGAAATGATAGATACATCAACGAACTGGACCCCCTATCCATCTGATAAGGATCATGTACACATCAGACTTTCAGGTTGCCTCGTAACGCCAATGCTCTTCTCTTCTGCTCTGATCTATCCGACCCATCAGAAATATCTTTCCATATCCTGCTCTCAATCATCCATCGAAGATAACCGCCGATCCTTCAGTATTCTTGCGATCCATCAGTATACGACTCTTCTATGTACAAACTCTGCCAATAAACCATCCCCTTGCATCTGCACTAACACTATTGACTGTAACCGCCACTGATCTAATTCTCCTTGGATTCCATCACTGTTCTCTCTCGGAATGATCATCCTTCTCTTTCACTCTCATTTTTCTCTGTTTTCGTGTGTGAGGAAGAATGTCTTGCTCTCTGCCACGATATCCCATTAAAAGGGTAGTTCTGGACGTATTTGTTCCTCCCTTAACTGTCCCTTGCCTCATCGAGTTAGTAACTGTCCCGAGAGAGCTCACATAACTCTCCTCAGGATGATAACCACCTAATGGCAGTTTTAACCGGTTCAGTAAATGTTTCCTAAGTGCTCCAGAAGTTCAGTAACCGTTTTATAACAAGCCAATAACCAGTCTGGATAACTTTTAAGACCCATCAAGACCCGCGTCCTCACCTTAACATTTTATGCTTGTTAGATTCATTTCAAGACTATTATTTTCTAAGTCATTTTCAATATACAGAGGTTCATAAAATAATCGATCAATATGTATATCAAAAGGTAAATCGATATTGTATAAATAAGAAAATCAGATTCAATTCATTGGCTCAGTTTGCACTATGGGGCTACAATATGTTCATTCCTAACTCGATCTACCCACACACCATACATCTCTTGCTGATAGAGTCTCAAAAGCTCCCTTGGCTTTACCACGGTCAGCCTCAGATCCTGAAACCATAAACCATACACATCAATCATAGTCTGATATCCTAACAGTTGATTCTAACAATGCATGGTTCGTCCCTAATATATTTCATAAACCTCTATCAGTCCTACTTGTAACAATCGGCCATACTTAAAATATATCAGAATACAATCGCCAAAACGAACCATTACTGAACCACCCTTAGTCCAATCCGTCCACAGGGTTGGAATCTAGGATCGATCGGATTCTAAGACATGAACTGTTGCAACTGCTTTTGGAAAGGTTAAAAATTAGTACTTCCTAATAGCCTGAACCAGTTGGTCCAACCATGGATCGGTTCAACCTTCTGCGAGTCCGGCTTCATAGTCATGAACCGCGGTTTGGGTGCAATCGGCCTAAGTCAAGAGTCGCAACCCTTCAACCCAATCTTCACACCTTTTTAAACATATCCCGAAAGAATAAGTATAAGAATATAATGTAAATATAAAGGAGAAAGTGATTTAACCAATCGCCCATGGCCTTAGACTCTATTCGACCATCCGATTGTCTTTGCCGATGGATCGCATGGTTAATCCACCGACCTTAGATGTGTGTTCCTGTGGTTTGGAATTCCTTCACCACAAAAATTCTCTTTGCCTCTGGTATTCATAACCAATCGGCATTCCTTCTGAAAAACAAACTCTCTTCACCGAAAAATATAAACCATCGTGAACGCAAAATCTCTGTCAATTTCTTTCTTTCTTTCTTTTTTTATGTCTCTCGACTTTCTCTCTGTTTTTACTCTTGAAACTGATGACTAGAATCAATGCCAGACCTCTCTATTTATATAGGATGGTTTGGCCATATGCCTTGGCTGAAAGGGTGCAACTTGTTGGGCAGACATGTAATGACTTGGTGGGCGAATGGTTCCAACCTTAACCATTCCCACCCCTTCACCCATAATTCCTCGCTAACAGGAATATCTTGGGTTTGTTCCCATTTCCCAAGACCATGTACTAATCGCATGGACCCCTTGGACAATGACCAAGTTGGGTTGAGCACCCGACCCAACCACGGCCCGTACCCAGACCAATTGCCCAAGACCCGAGCCCTCGGTCTAGCTGAGTTTTGATGACCCGCAGCTGGCATTGAGATAGTCCATTCAGATAGCTGACCTGAACCAACTTACACTCCATCCAAGCTATGCATAGTTCTTCGATCTTCCTGTTCGCATCGTCCAGCTACCGAACAACTCATCCAGCTCCTTTATTCTCATTTCCTTCTTTATTTGGCTAAGTCTCAGCCTCCTCGGGCACTTTACTCACGTACTAGGCCTTGGAACGCTTGCCTTTAGGTCATATGATCTGGCTGGTACATTCCCTCGTACCATGGCCAGTCCCGACGATCGTATCTAGGATCAGGGATGTTACAAGTCTCCCCCACTTGCAATGGATACGTCCTCGAATCCAAACCAAGCATTTCTTTTATATCAAACTGTTGAAACCACTCATGGAATTCAGCTTTCATCCTGGCCTCAGTCTCCCAAGTCATTTTTTCTCGCCCATTACAATTTCAAATGATTATTACTATCTGAGTTATTTTATTCTTTGTTTTTTCCACCCAATCTACCATTCGAAACGACTCGTTTCTAGAGTTAGATTTGTACCTAGATAGGATGGTAGTTCGGGTATAAAGCTGTCTTGATCCGTTGTGCTTTTCAAGAGTTGAGAGACATGGAACATATTGTGGAATGCTTCCATCTTACTGGGAAAGTCAAATTTGTAGGGACCCCTCGTTCAATGACCCTGAACGGACCCAAATACCTTGGATCCTGTTTACTTTTGCGAGAAACTCAAAGTCTACCCTCGAACGTAATCATCCTGAGGTAGACCATATCATTGACTGCAAACTCAAGTTCCTTTCTTCTTTTGTCAGCATAGTTTTTGTCGATCCATGTTCAACCTTCATCTTCTCAGTTGTCTCCTCTACGATCTCAGGACAAATCATGATGCGCTCCCCCACTTATATCCAGCATAAGAGTGTCTTGCATGCCCTCCCATATACTGATTCATACGGTGACATGACTATGCTTGCCTGAAAAGTGTTGTTGTAGGCCAACTAAACCAGTCGCAAGTTCCTTCCCCAGGAATCACCCCAGTCCAAGAAACATCCTCGTAGCATGTCCTCCAATGTTTGGATGGTTCGTTCTGACTGCCCATCCATCTGCAGATGATATGTCATGCTCATGTTCACTCTAGTTCCCAAGGATTTTTGGAAAGCCTTCCAGAAGTGAGATGTGAACCTCAGGTCCCTATCTGAGACTATTCTATATGGAACTCCATGTAACCTCACAATCTCATCAATGTACTTGCGTACAGTTCGGTCAACTCCATCAGTCTTCTTGGTGGCCAGGAAGTGGGCAGACTTGGTCAGTCGATCCACTATTACCCATACCGCATCATTCATGTTTTTGCTCGTGGGAAACCCAGTCATGGTTATGTGATCCCACTTCCATTATGGAATATGTAGACTCTCGAGTAAACCACTCGGAACTTGTTGCTCGGCTCTAACGAGTTGTCAAGTAGGACACTTAGCCACCCATTCGGCCACATCAACCTTCATCTGAATCCAATGATAATATCCTTTGAGGTCATGATACATCATAATATCACCAGGATAAATCTAGAACAAAAATTTATGAGATTCCCTCATCATCTCCTCTTTCAGACCCCTATCATTGGGAACACTAACTCGGCCACAAACCAAGATGGTGCCATCCATTGCGATTTAGTACTCAGTCTTGTCGTTCTGTACAACCATCTTTGGGTTCTCATCTCGATCTTGTGCCAATCAAACCCAAGTGATTAGGTCGACCTTGTTCACGGCCCTTAACCCCAATGGTCCATAACCATACATTCAAGGTTGTCCCCCCCCCATGTTCTGCAGATTCAGCACCCCATCTCCGGCTCAAAGCGTCGGTCACGAGGTTGGCTTTTCCCGGATGATTGGCAATGTCTACATCGTAAACTGATACAAACTCCATCCACCTCCTCTGCCTTAAGTTCAACTCAGGCTAATATATACTTCAGACTCTTGTGGTTTGTAAGTATCTGCACCTTGGCGTAGTAGAGGTATGAACGCCAGATCTTCAAAGTGAACACTACCGAAGCCATCTTCAAATCATGGGTGGGGAAGTTTCTTCATGTTTCTTAAATTGCCTAGATGCGTAGGCGAGGACCTTCCCTTACTGTGTCAACACACAACCCAACTTAGTTATGAATGCATCCGTGTAGACCACATATGGTTGGTCGGCTTCTGGTAGGACTAGGACATGTGCACTTATGATCTTGTCCTTCATTGCATAGAAACGCTTCTCACATTCTTCAGACCATGAAAACTTCATATTCTTCCCAGTCAACTATTTCATAGGTTGAGCCAAGCTTGCAAACCCTTTCACAAACTTTCGGTACTAAACTGAAAAACTGAGGAAACTCCTCACCTCTGTGGAATTCTTGGGTCGAGGCCAATTTCGTATGGCCTTTATCTTCTCCTGTTCAACCGAGATACCTTGGTCAAACACATTTTTTTTTGTAGAACCTAATGCTCTTCTGCCAGAAACTACACTTTCTGAGTTTTGCATAAAGCTTATGTTCTCGTAATCTTCCCAACACAGCTCTCAAATGCCTCTCATGAGATTCCTTATCCTTAGAGTAAACCTGTATGTCATCTATGAAGATCATCACTGAATCGTCCAGAAAATCTCGGAAAGTGTTGTTCATCATTTTCATGAATGCAGCAGGTGCATTAATCAGACTGAATGACATAACCACAAACTCGTAGTGGCCATACCTCGTCCTGAATGTTGTTTTCCCCACTTCATTAGGCTCCATCAAAATCTGATGATATCATGACGCCATATCTAGCTTGGGAAACCACTTTACTCCCTTGAGCTGGTCTAGTTATTCATCTATTCGAGGTAATGGGTACTTTTTTCAAAGTCACCCTATTCAACCCTCGATAGTCTATGCATAGACGAAGATTACCATACTTCTTTTTCATGAAGAAGACTGGTGCTTCCCACAGCGAACTTGGCCGTATAAATCCCTTATCCAAAAATTCCTCTAATTGCTTCTTTAGCTTGGCCATCTCGACAAGAGCAATGTGGTACGAGCGTTTGGACAGAGGGGCCTTCCCTGGTTCTAATTCTATCATTAAGGGGTCCGACCTATCATGGGGAATGCCCTGTAGAATCCGGAACACTTCCTCGAACTCAGATACCAGCGGAATCCCATACAGGTTACAACCCTTCTCAATATTCGTAGTGGTGATTGTGCCCAAATACTCGTCATAACCCTGATTTATCATCCTTTCTGCACGGAATGCTGAAACAACTACTTTCCCAAGAGTCAGTCTAATTCCTTGGAATTGATCGATTCCCCGCCACTCTCAAACCACAGTCTTACTGGCTGACAATATAGAGTGGCCTGATTATTTTCTAACCAATCCGTACCTAATATCACCTCGTGACCTTTTAGGTGGAAAACAATCAGATCCACATGCATATTCCTGTTTTGGATCAGCACTGGGATATGTTTCACCAGCCCTAAAGAATGCATCACTTTCCCAACGGCTGCATTCACTATGCCACAACTATCCCCTGTTCCCATTTGGAATGCCCCTTTCCGATCATCTGTGGACTCACATAGAAGTCCTGAGTGTGTTCTCGTTTCCCTTATCGAACGCCCATAACAATAAGAATTTCAGTCAATATTAAGTTCAAGTTAAATAGAGCTAAGTCTTTTCAGTGTAACCTCGAAAATCCAAAAGCTTCTGGAGAACCAAATGAGATAATGTCAGGGTGTTCTAGGTCCACATGTGTGTCTTTCGCCACTGCTAAGGTCATTGAATAGGATAACTAAAGCACGAGGTGGTTAGTGATCAACACAGAATAAGGTCATAATTCCCACAAAATTTTGACTAACTCTATCCTAAAAGCTGACTCAAAATAAAAACAAAAGAAGGAAACGAGTTAGTAAACGACAAAGGCCCTCTACCAAACTTACTTCACACCATCGTTGGTGTGAAAATAAATCAGGAAGAAGTTCTAAACAAGAATATGAATTTTTTTTGGTTGAGATACTTACTTGTGTGGAGCAGGGTGCTCAGGAAAATACTGGGTGCTCTATCGTCAGATCTCCGCTTGGAGCAGCCGCTCCTCTTGGAAGGATGGCTGCTCTATTTCTGAAACCCTAAAATTTTGTAGTATCTTGGGTTTTTCTAATTTTGACCTGAGACTCAATGAACTAAAACCAAATATAAGTAAAAAACCAAATCATAATGATTTTTACACTTACGAGTGGGTTGCCTCCCACCAAGCGCTTGGTTTAAGTCACTAGCTTGACTTGGTGATAGGGTTCAGTCAGGTTGAGCTTGAGCTCTTGTTCTAAAACAGGCTCCACAATCAGACATGTTCAGCTTCAAAACTCTACTCAACAACCCTTTAACAGCGACTTCCCCCTTCTCTTTCAGCTCATGTGTGAGAATTTCTCTGACTTAAGAGAATGGTTTATAGGTACCTTTGCACTTTACCTCATTCTCAATGGAGTTCTCATCACACATGCGAGGTGTCAAAGTCATTGTAGGATCACCCTTGACCCTTTTCTTCTGAAACTTTTCTTTCACCTTTTCATACCAACTGAGTTTCTTGGTATCAGTGTGAGGATCTCCATCCATGACCACTCTGCTCTCACCCTTATCACTAAGCTGCTTTTTAGGATCAACTTTCAGCTTCTCTCCACTAACCAATGAGATGCAAGAGTCGTGCAACGTATAGAATCTGGTGGGGATAGCCTTGTAGAAAACCTTCTTGTTGATGTTGGAGAATGAGACTCTCTTATTAAGCATATTGATTATTGCTCCACTGTAGCCATAAATGGTCTTCCAAGGATCAAAGGCATATCATAGTTCTTGCTCATCTCAACAACCTGAAATTCAGTATGCATAATACAGTCCCCAACTTTGACAGGAATGTTGCGAATGGTACAATAAGGGACTGCTCTGGAAGAGTTTGCAAAAGCAAGAGTCATCTGAGAACTGCTCAACATCAACATTACCCAGCTTGTCTAAAATCGCCTTTGAGACAAGATTCACAATAGACCCAGAGTCACAAAGAGCGCCTTGAATTCAACTCCTGTGATGGAACATGGGGAAACAAAATTTCCAGGATCATTAAGCTTAGGCAATACATTGGGTTCTGGTATTAATGCTTCCATAAAGAGTGCCTCAATTTCCTCTGAAGTCTCTCTACAGTTTTTGAAGAACATATGCAATGGACGAATCTCCCAAGCATGTTCAAATGAGATATTTTTAGGAAGCCTTCTCACCATCTTCCTAAATCCAGCCAGATGCTCTGCACTAATTGGATCCATCAAATGTTTAGGTGGAATATGATAGGGAACCTTAGGAACATATACTCGAGCTGGTGGAGTCTCAGCAGGTTCGCTAGGAGCAGGGTTCTATGACCTCTCTTCTCCGCCTAAATCAGTCTCAGCAAACATTTGTTCTATTGCATTACAGTGCTCTGCCCTCGGATTTTATCTGTTTTTCCGGGGAGCATCCCTTGCTTCCTCTTGAGACTCTCAGCTGTTTGAGCAATCTGAACATCCATCTTTCTCATGTGACTCGCAACAGTATCGTACTTGGAGTTTAGCTCAGTGAACATGTTTTCCATCCTGGTGTGGATGTCCGCGATGACTTGTTTCAATGCCTTGCTCTGAATCTGCTGACCTTGCAACAGTTGCTGCATCATCATACCAAGACCTTTCAGCTCTTTTTGTGTACCACTGGCAGTAGCTGGAGCAGCTCGCTGATTTCTCTGCGTGTTCTGCTGGTTCTGGTTTTGATTTGGGAAACGATTCTGAGCTTGAATGAAGATGAAGGTTTTACCTTGGAAATTCTGGGATAACCTCTTTGCTGATTAGCACCTTGTGCTTTGGTTGCTCTCAATTGATCCACAGGATTCTCTACATTGTTGTTCCGGTAAGAAAGCAAGCTAGAGTTGTTCCTATAGTCGGGGTTCTGGTAGTAGTTATGGTTCTAAACATACCCTTGACCGTTGATGTAGAGAACTTCCTGGTGATCATCTCCTTTCTTTCCACAGTCTGCGTCTAGATCCTGGCCTAGTTGATCTAGTGTAGCTTCCTCCATGAACAAGACTTGCTCTGATTTACTTTTGAGTAGCAGGTCAACCTTGGCGGCTAGCTCATCCTTCCAATGGGTAACAATTCTACTGAATTTGGAGCGATCAGTCTCAGGGTTCTTGTTCTCTGATTTAGCAGACATGTTCTCTATCAGCTCGAATGCTCCACCAATAGTTTGAGTCATGAAATCTCCCTTACTTGCAGAGTTTAGAGCATTGCGCAAGTCCCAGTCCACCCCATCATAGAAGATTCCCAGAATGTGATCATTATCAAATCCGTGATGAGGAAACTCCCTGAGGGTGTCATTGAACTGCTACCACGCTTCATTAAATGGTTCATTAGCATATGTTGCTTAAAAGAGGAGATCTTGTTCCTGAGAGCAACTTTTTTTGCCTTCTTGTAGAAGTGGCTCAAGAAGGCTGCTCTAACTTGTTCCCATATAGTGAGAGAGCCAGTAGAAGGTGAATTCAGCCATCTTGAAGTTTTTTCAGCTAGAGAGAACGGGAACAACATGCATTTGACAAAATCAGGCGACACTCCATTGGAGCGAGTCATGGCGCAGATTTTTTTCGAAAGCTTCAATGTACTCCATTGGTATCTCAGCTGGTAACCCATGGAACATTTTTTTCTGTAACAGGTTGATCATGGCAGGCTTTATCTCAAAGTCTTGCATGGTAAATGGTGGTGTAACAATGGCAGGCGCGTAGTAGGGAAGATATGCGGTAGGTTTCTCTATCCGATCAAGCAGCATGCTCTGCGGCTTGTTGAGCAGCCTGCTGCTGCGCTTGGAAGGTTTGCTGCATCTGGAGCATCAGTTGTTGCATCTGTTGCATTCGGAAGAGAGATCATCCTGATTTCCGTAATATCCCATTGTGGCATTGGTCGGCCTTGTTTGTTGTCGGTTGGTTCTTTCTAACCTTGCTAGCTCCTTGTTGCTGAGTGTGATTAATGGACTTGAGGTGTTGCTTCGAGTATTTCTACTGGACATACGCCTTGAACATTTGCTGCAAGCAAAAAGGTAAAGCAATTTAGAGGTCTTAGACTAGAAATATTGCTGAAAAATAAAGGTAAAAAGTTGGTCCCCGGCAACAGCGCCAAATTGGTATTACGTGTGTACGCACACCAATTAACCTAATGTGCACACTACCACAATTGAATTGTATGTCAAAGTAGCACTTTAGGATCGAATCCACAGAGATCAATGGTTACACTTAATTTTTATGGGTTCAATTTGAAGCTAAAACAAACGAGTGTTCTAAACTGAAAATTCGCAGAAATCAAGGTGGTTTGAATTTAGGTTATAAAGATGCTAACCTAGGGTGGTTTTATCGGGTGTAAACACTTGTGAGCGAAACAATTATTCAAGTGCAGTTGGAAGCTAGTCTAGAACTCAGAATATTCAAGATGGAACAGCCTACTTTCGCGGTGCTGCTCCCTTTCTGGATCGACCCTAGCAGTCCTAAACTCTCGTTTGGGCTGAAGCGCGACCACAAGCATCATCCAGCTACGAAACAACTCGTTCAGATCCTTTATTCTCGTTTCCTTCTTCACTTAGCTAAGTCTCAGACTCCTGATGCAATTAACCCACGTATTAAGCCATGGAATGCTTGCCTTTAGTTCATGTGACCTGCCTGGTATGTTCCTTCATACCATGGCCTGTCACGACGATCCTATATAGGATTGGGGATGCTAAATAATTGTTCCATAACTTCTTGGTAACTACTCTCAAGATGGAGTAATCTCTTCCTGGTTTATTTTTCCCCAACAGATAGTAAGCCTATGTCTTTCCCTAAACCCAGAACACTGGTCTTGAACATCTCAAGGGATAGTATCAACAAACCCGATACGAGATTCCAAAACACTTCTCTTTTTATATTTGTATGTTTATGAGACTTTGCGAAAGAAAAATTTGTCGAACACTCTTACCTTGCACAACGACAAGTATCACGATCCGCTGAGCGTCATAAATGAATCTTTCTCTTTATCTCTGCATAGAGCTGCAATATGCGTTTCTAAAACGAGATAAACTGCAATTTTATTAATCCAAAATAAACAGCAAATAAGGCCAATCTCGATGCAAACAAAGGTCCAATATAATATGTCATCAGCAGCATCATGCTCGAAAATCTTAACACGAAATATAACTAGGCCGTAAGGGTCCCACTGGAAAATAGGTCGTAAGAATCTGAAGTCCAAAACAAACTACAAAAGGCTTGATCCCTTCAAAAAGGGTACATTGGCAGCCTTCATAAGGTGCAGCCCCAATCTAATCACATTCCATTATTATGAGGAAAAAGAGTGAATCAACCACTTTGACTTTTGGAGAGAACTGGTTTTGCCAACATAATTTTTAGCCACTAATTCTACCTAATCCACCTATCACTACCTCACAAGAATTACACGTATATCTTATGAGCTCGGGAGCTAACTGTTGGGGTCAAAATTGGTCAAGGAAATATCAGTGGTTGAAATCCTTCGAGAAAATGTGCCTTAAGCAGATATGAGCCAGACATATCGAAGAAACTATATCGCATAAGCCAACGATTTGCATAAGGATACAAGAAAAAACTTTGTATATTTCATCCTGAACAGGGAATAAAAGAATTTCTATCCAAACATGAATTGATCAGAAAAACGTTCTTGCAGATGGTTTTTGCGAGAAATAACAAGTTTTACCAAACAAGGTTCCATAAAATAAGATTTGGAAAGTTTCCACAGAAAAACATCGTAAGAAAATCTATAAGATAATCTTCTGCAAAACAACTTTCGGGAAATCTTTACGGAAAAAGTTTTGTAAAACAAACGAAATAGTTCTGAAAGTATACGAAGCAATCAACGGAGGAAATGAGAACATAAGTAAGGTCATCACCATCCTTCATAAACTCAGTGTTGCCCTTCTCCTTCTCTCCCCAGCTCCAATGTCGTTATTCTCTCTCTCTCTCTCTATAGATGGTTAATGTCATTATTTTCTCTCTTTATATGGTCAACCTCGCCAAACTTCTCTCTCCTTTATCAATCTCAAAAACTCCCTCTCTCTTTGTTCATCGTCGCCCAACTCCCTCTCTACATGGTAAATGTCTCCAAAATCCCTCTCTCCTTGGTCAAATTCGTCAAACTACCTCTCTCCTTGGTCAATGTCACCAAAATTCCTCTCTCCTTGGTCAACTTCGCCCAACTCCCTCTCCCATTAGTCAACGTCGCCCAACTCCGTCTCTTATTGTCAATGCCGCCATTCTCCTCCCTCATCAGTTCAATGTTACCATTTCATGCTCATTCATTTCAAAATGACGCTCCCATCATGTTCTTCTTTGTATCTCGTTTGAAATGTCTTTTGTTTCGTTGCAATCGGAGTTTCCGTTAAGATTTTACAAAGAAAACAAGCAAGACTTTGTTTTCTCGTAAAAGTTAAAGTCAAACCTTGAGTCGAGAATGGTAAACTTAACACCATCGTATCTTCAAATAAATGAATTAGTTTTTATCATTTTGTAATACCAACGACATAAAAACCGAACATCAGACAAATCATTGTTTTCTCTCATAAAAGTGGTAAAAACATATTAGTCGTAAAACAGTCAAAAAAAATCTAAAACACGATGAAAGCCCAATAATTACTTGGATCAGGAACCATCTCAGATCGCAATGTCAGTTAACTTGGCTTGGAGAAGAATAAGTAAAAACAAAATAAATGGAAGATTTATGAGGATAAACTCAAATTTTGAGAAGATAAGGAAAAATCTTCGCAGACTATAAACACGAATAACAACGAATAAGGAAAGAGGGCCGGCTCTGGAGGCGAATATACGCACATCCGGGGTAGAGAAGAAAAATGGATGATTTAAGGTTATTAGAATTCTTTGCGCTTAAAAACCTTAGACATTATTCTCGACATGCTTAGTTTTCTTAGACTTGCACTCTATTATTAAATGAACATCACGAAAACAGTTCTATCTCTGTTGAACTCTTTGTAAATTAAACTACGTTCGGTTTGATCCTCGAAAAGGGTACGTGGCAGGCTTTCATAAGGTCAAATCAATAAAACCTTTTCACATCATTTTTGTTTTTTGCTAAAACGAGCTGCAGCTCACATAGGTCTTCTCGCCATATGTGGTTACACTAGCACACTTAGTTAGGTTTTATTGCCTGTTTTATTTGATTTCCGTTTGTAGTCCTGTTTCCAGATGAACTTCCTTTATTTTTTTGTCTCTGGAACGCTCATTTGCAAGTTCGAGATAAAGATCTACTTTTACTTAACTCTTTTTATTTTATCTTTATTTTCCGCATTTATTTGATCACTTGTTGTTGGCCCTCGTAGAGAATCTGAACCTCAAGAACAGCTACACTTTCTTTTGCTAACAAATTTGACAGTGTAAATTTCGGTTCCCACAAAGCACCAAATTTCTAATATTATAGCAAGGTATCAAGTCAAGCATCATCCATTAACAATATAAATAGACATATAACTAATTTAATCTTATGCAACCACCATTTCGCAATCTCCTAGGGTCTCTTGGATACTGTGATTAGGCCTATGGATCACTGAGGCCTTGGTGTGAGGGAACCATGAATTTAGAATAAAGCTACTTGCTTGAAAACTAATCTGGTTATTATTTTTCAGAGTTTGCTCAGTTTAGATAGCATGGTTCAAACAAGAGGTTTTACATGGTAATATCAGCAACTTTTGACTAACCTAATCAAAACAATTCATGGCTAACCAACAGACTTCTCAATTCTAAAGCTGAAATGTACTTTTGGATTAAGCTACGATTTGGGAATGAACTTACATGTAAATTTTAGAGTGATAACACCCTCGGTTGCGCATAATCTTTTCTCCAACTGACTATATCATTCGTTATTTAATATAATATTTGTTTTGTTCTAATAGTGTATCTAATCCATCCAAGACAATCTATAAAGTGGATTACTAGTACTGAATTTCTTATATTATAGCAGAGTATCTAGTCAAGCATCATGCATTGAGAATATATATAGAAATTGAACTAATTTGATCTAATAAAACCGCTAATCAATATAACTAAATCATCCTTGGAAACCCTTAACCCAAACAAGAGATCTAATCACACCTAAAGAAGATGATATTTAGTCAATTGAACTTAAATAATTGGATTACTCTCAAAACACATGTAATGAAGGTAACATCCCCATCATTCATAAATCATGCTATAAATCAGTTCAAATCAGTCATTGGTCCGGATTCTCAGGCCCTTGCAATGCGCTCGCCACAATCTTGGTTCAATCTCTGTCATTGTTTGGGTATCTCAGCAAAAATCAGCAATGCTTTTTGCAGAACAAATCAGGAAAACCTTGTTTAGATTAAATCCCATTAAGGCCCTGGGTCCCAGTGGTCTCACATCCGACTTATAAATGTCAAAATACAAATTTTAAATTAATTTAGTGTAAATATATTTTAAACAAATAATAAAAATTAGTATAGTTAAAATTAAAATCATACAAATGATTAAATCAAAATATGGGTATATTTGTAATTTTTTTATTAAACTCATCTACATGGAAATAGGGGTATATTTATAATCATACAATTTTTAATATTAAAAAAATTCAAAATTTTGTATCTTTTTACAAAAATTATAAAATTTTAATTGTAAAATTATTTATTTCCTTTTGATATCTACAAATTTTAAAATTCTATTTATTTTTATTTTTAATAATTATAAAAAAACATTTAGCAATTTTAAATATACACACAGATATATATAATATATATATATATATATATATATATATATATATATATATATATATATATATATATATATATATATATATATATATATATATATATATATATCTTTTCTTATATAATTTAAGATAAATCAAAATGTTTATTCTAACTTAATTTTAGGTTTATCTAAATTAAAAAAATATTAAAAATATTAGTATATGAATAATTAAATCTAGAATATTAAAATAATTTTATTTTTTAAAAATAATTTAAATTAAATATTTTATTGTTCCAAATTCTCCAGGAAAACACATTGTTATATGTATAATCAATGTAATTTAAAAAGAAATATTTAAAGAGTTGTAATGAACATCAAATTTAACCTACCAAAATCTGTATCTAAAATTTGTTGAAGGAACCCACTATTTAAAAAAAAAATATGTGAACTATCCATCAAGATTCGAAAGGCTGCACGAATCACAAATTAATCATTTAACAAATGGGATAAATTACTTTTTCTTTTAATTTTGACTTTGAAGACCGGGGAGTTTTAGTTCGATAGCCGTGCTTTAGTTTATAGGGAATTAATTATTAGAATTTCCTACAAAAACAAAATATATATTTTTCCTAAATATCTTCTATGTACTTGGATATGTTCATAATATAGTGATGTAATCAAATCATCTAAAATATCCGCAGAAATGATAAACATAAATGATAGAAACAATATTTAGTATTCAATTCATAATATAATATTATAATTTCATATAGTATTTACATTGTTGTTAACAAGGTTCCAAAAAATTAGTGTCCTAACTATTCTTAAGGTATTATCAATACACACCTAGGGACTAATGAAACTATCATCATTGATTTTGCATGACTTAAATGCTACTAATGTATACATTTCAATCAAATGATAGAAGAGAAAAGTCGTATTTGCTCATTGTAGCGTAACCCTATATTGGATACATGATTTTACATAAACATTTAACAATGATTATTTCTTTAAGATGATTTTAATAAACTTTTAATCATAAATTCACGCTAAACTTAGCAATCTTTATATTTTCCCTATAAGATCAAGATCATTATAACCTAACACTAAATTCAAGTTTTAAACAAAGACAGTGAAAAATGATTAAAATGATTTAGGGTTGAAATAGTTTCCGATAACATAATGAATAATTTTCCGGTTGTTTTACAACCGTAAAATTACCGCAAACAGAGTTTTAAAAAATAGAAAAAAAAATGAATAGAAGTCGAGTATAAGAGATTTAGGTTAGTGATGGTTTAGTCATACATGCTTGGCTCCCCAAGTTTGTACCAAGCGATCACTGGTACCTTCACATCGGGTACCTTTGCTTCGACAAGGCGCAATTCAGATTCAAGTTTCTCCTTCTTAAACTTCAGTTCAGCTTCTTTAATAAGGTCATCAAGCAACTCGAGTTTTGGCAGTCAGGGAGTTCACATCAAGCTTTGCATCATGGGATACATCTTTTTTCGTCACCTTGTTCCTTCATTATCAAGAGCACAGACTTGTAACGGGCTTGAGTTTTGATCCTTGATTTCTTATAACTTTCTTGATATGTTGAGCCATGGTCTTCTTCCAATGCACATTTAAACTTCCAATCACTCTTGTTTGTCATTTTACCTTAGTCAAAGAAAATATGATAAAAGAGATGAATCTGATATATGAAATAAAGGAAAATCAATAACTTGAAAGAGTACATATCATACACAAACGATTGTTGTTTATATTAAAGACATCATTACATTCGATAAAACCCAGTAGTTTAGTTAGATCATTAATATCTTACATATATTCTATTAAGTTCTCTATCAAGTCTAGAACCTCCCTCACAAACTCATACATTCATGTGATATTAGAAGAAAGAAGAAAAACTCACCAAATCTGGATAATGAAGAGACGACAAAGCAAATGAAAGCAGATTAGGTTTTGGGAATAAATGAGCCAGTTTGTTCTTATAGGTAAAATAAAGTCAAGAATTATGTCGTTTTGTATTGACAGACACAACTCTTGGATTAGTAAAGTTTGGGTCTTGTTTTGAAGTACAAATATTGTCCTGCAGATTTGAAATTTGGGCTTTAAATATATTAAATTTTGATGCAAATAAGTATGTTATATAAAATTAGGGTTTTAGTTATATGTTATAAATTATTTACATGTTCACATTTAGGGGATCATGAATTCTTAATGGTTTTTTAACAAATTGGAGATATTATGTAGGTTTAATTGACACTAGAAGTTGACAATTAGGGTTATAATCTAGAATTTACCATGGTTTGATTGTAGGGAGTAATGAACTATAATTTGGATTATATACAAAAACATATTGGTTAAGAAATATTAATAAAAAACAAAATAGATTAATACATAAACAATTAGCAAGGAAATCGGTCAATGTATTAGTTATTCAAAATACGCATATACCCTCAAGTATTTACTAAATATGATATGGTTATGAACATTTGTAAAGTATAGATATTTTGAGTTGAGATATAATTAGCAGAACACTCATTTGATATTAATTGTGTTGGGGTAATTAAGACGAGATTCTGAATACGACAGGTGTGTTTATCAAGCTTTCCGCATGCTAAATAATTAGTGATATGATGTTCGCGATTCTCAGCACAACTCTTACAATGAAAACCAAAGTTAAATATTACATTTCTCTTTTGTGAATTCCTAATTCAATCAATGGTGAACTCAACGTATTCCGGTTGAAGCATACGCTGAAGTTGTCTTGAATGTGATTTTATTCAAGTCTCATTGACTTAATTCATCTCTGATAAACTCGTGTCAAGTACAATGATCTTTGCATGAGACGATTTTCTAGATCTCAAGGTATCATGTCACCAACTGAGGTTAATCTTCGCAAAGTTCACGAAATCATAGTTAGTGTAGGTTGGATGAACACGGTGATGAACTTAGAGCATTCTGTCTTAGAATAGTTAGAGAGTGTCTTGTTGATTTTTTTTGGAACTGGTGATGGAGTCATGATTAGAGGAGACACGTTTGAGATTTCTTCCACTTTAATCAATCGCATGTTTTGGGACTCTGAATGTTGATCATCAATATGTGTGGGAATTAGAAAGTTTGGATCAGGTTGTTGTGTATTGAACGTAGGTCATATAGCACAAATGGGAAAGTTTTCGTCTTGATGATCTTAATCCATTTATCATATTTATGTAAAATGTATGCATGACAATTGGATTCCAGGTATAAATTTTGTTCATCTTGTGAAAAAAACGTCTCCGGTATTTATATGCTCTTGTTTAGAAAAATCCAATAGATTTTGGTCATCTAATATTGGTCAAATATTGGTTATGGAAAGGTAATCAAAATGGACGACAACCAATTGGATTTCCTAAACTTATTCATCATGTCCTTGCTTATCAGTGTGCGATAAAACCACTTGTAGAAGATGAGAAGTTAATGGGTAGACAAATGTATTTGTGGAGAATGTCGGAAGCTTCTGTTCCACGTGAGGTTTCACCTCAACATGTGATGTATCACAACATTGAACAGCTATCAGGATTTTGAGACTTATACAGAGTTATGTTCCAGGGGGGAGAAGTAGTGAATGGAGAAGATGATGATGATGGTATTCAAGATTCCAAGAGTAAATTAGACCTATCTATTTTTTAGCTTGTAGTATTTTTTTTTCTGGCATCTTTATGATGTCAAACGTTTTCACAAACGGTTTAATCAGTGGCGTCAATGCCAAATTTTCCACTTAGATATTTACTCTAAACTTTTTTGTTCATCTAAAAACGGTTTGCTATGTCCTTCTTGATGATACTTCAAAATTTATTCGCCCGGGTTTGGGCAGATGAATGTTTATAGAAATCAGATTTTTAGATGGTAATTAAAAACACCAGTCATTTTTAAAGAGATTATGAAGACATCTAAATATGTCGAGCATTGATTGCCTTGCAATAATATAAATGTTATTTCTTGCGAGACAAGTGAAAAAATAAAAAAAAATTTACTACTTGATATTTAAGCTTCTGATTAGATTTTTGTTCAGAAGAGAATATGATAATTTTGTAAAACATGGAGGAAAACAATGGTAAAAAAATATTCCAAAATAAATAAAAAGAGTAAAGATAGCCAAACATAAATTAAATTAAAACACATAGACTATTCACAGAAAATCTAAAACAAATTCTTTTTCATTTCTTTGATCATATCAAACACAAAAGAAAATGTTAACATATATTGTGAAATCATTATATATGAATTGAGAATATTTATGAACATTATTTTGAATGTAGTAATGGTCTATTATAGATTGAACATATTCTTAGAGCATCCATGAATGTTGGTAATCTCTCTATATCCCCCTAGATATTGTTTACAAATATGCACATTATATCATATATTCAATATAAAAAATATTCGACTAAACATATGATATATTAAGTTATAAATCTTCGACAACTCAATCTTCCAGAATCGTATCACGCAAATGACAATATATCCGCATAAGATGACCATAATACATAGAAATCTTCTGCCATTTTCTCATATACAACACAAGTTACTCGCTGATGCTAAAGTTGGGATTGAACAACATAAATTTATTTAGGAATCATATAAAAGAATAAGCATAATTATAACAATTTAAATTAATAGTATAATGGACACTTACTTGATATCCGTTTAAGCTAACGATATGTAATGTAGTTGAAATTCTGTTCCAATGTTTCTTGGTTAAATACCCACTCCAGATCTCCAACGGATATAAAGCCCCTAATATGTCTAATACAAATTTGTAAAAAGTTGCTTTTACATTTGTATTCAACTGTAAATTAATAAATTAACTAAACATACTAAAAGAATAGACTTCTAACAGAATGAAAATTTGGGATGAATTAATCTTATTTTAACTCATTGTATTTTATGAAATGAGAAATTTTCGGATGTATGTTTTGGGAAATATGAATTCAACCAGAGTAACATTTTGCAAAAACAAATATGATACTTGTGACGAGTTACCCTGGTATAATGCCGGTAGAATTGACTACTTGTGATTAGATAGATATTCTAGCCCAACAATGCTTCTTAAGCATACAATAGAATTTAACACATTACAGAATTCCTCATAGTTTCTTGAATCATCTGATTCAATTACTATGATTAGAATATATTATGGATTAGCAAATTAGTAAATATAGGATATTAACTTTTGAGTATTGTATGTATATAACCAATACTCACATTTGCATCCATCAGTATCATATGACAATCGTAAACGAATATTCCATTCCTCACATTCCATTTTTGAACTATTTGGACTCGTACAAAAATATTAAAGATCGAGTGTCCAACCTTTCAAGAGAACGATAGCTTCCATGATAACTTTGTGAACAATGAAGGGAATAACAACCTTATATACAAGATAAAATCGAATAAATGCAAAATGAAAACTAAGTTATGCAAATAATATCTTAACAATTCGTTTAAAATATTTGACTATGAATATTCTACTAAATTTAGGAAATTGTATAAATTATAAATACACAGATAGTTAGATTTAGTATAAAACATACCATTTAAGATTTTAAATAACAACTTAAAATGGAAATGTTTCATATAGAAACAAAAATGAGGAAATATTTTAAATATTCACTTTCATGTGTTGAACCTACACCCCATATGCTTAAATAGAAAGATTGTATAAATTATAAGTGATCTAAAGCATTTCAAATCATAATTGCAATGTATACAAATATTGTGTTCTACAAAATGAAATTGACTATCCCTTATTGAAAAACTTGTAAAGTTGATTCTAAGTTTATCTTGCAGTTTAGTATTGAAGATGATACCTTAACTTACTCGATATCGAATATTTGATTATAAATATCGTAACAAAATTTAGGAAATCTTATAAAATTATAAATATACAGATAATTATATTTAGTATAAAAATATATCATTTCTATATATAAATATGAATAAAATATGGAAATGTTTCGGTATATAACCTAATATTCACTTTAATGTGTTTTATATAGCGGGAGTAAATGTAGTAAGTATGAATCATAAACTATTGTACTGTTACTACTGATAATCATTTTAAAAAAAATCTTCATTTTAAAATGGTTGCTTCTCAACAACCGTCTTCTCTAACAAAAGATATTACCTATAAACTTTCACAGATTTGAAAACTGGTTGTTATAAGCCCATCTCAAACAAAAACACTATTTTAGTGTCAATAGAACCACTTTTGTGTGATCTTAGCACAAAATTATGTAAATATTAACCATAACGCAAAATATCACACTAAAGAATACATGTCAATATATATAATTATAGTTTGTCCTATAACATGTAGATCATTTTTATGTAGTTTACATCTTACTCATAAAATAAAACTTTTTAAAGGATCAACAAACATCTGTTTTGTCAATTTTAAAATATTAATTTTCTTTTTAAATTCTAAATATATCAAACCTTATTTTATATTATTAATGGAGAAAATATATGATAAAATTATAAAACATCAGAATATAAGAGAATCATTACTAGATACAAAAGCTTAATTGGCAATTCAAAGTATGATGGGAAACAAACTGAACTACATAATAAAAATTTAAATAGTATTAAACACTGTAATGTTTTTTACAGTTGTGAACATATTCATTTTGAGTTCGTATCAGTAGAACCCGTCTTTTTGTATTGTGTATTTTCTTTGGCTTTAAAACTTCCCATGTCGAATGGAAAACGATTGATCTCCCATGAGATTCTTGTTTCCACCTTCAAACTTTATCGTGCTGAGTATATCATGCAATGACGTTAACCTAACTTGGATACACCTTAAATAAGTTATGAAATTCACCTAACTCACATGAAGCTTCTCGATTAAACAGTTTACAATAAAATTATTGCAAAGAGAAATACACTCTGAATTTAAATCAACGCAGATTGAGTGAAACTTATCAATTTGTTAGACAATAGATTTAGAATCAACCATTTGGAAGTAAAAAAAATGGTGAGTTCAAACTTTTAATATTATATATATAAATATATATGTGTATAACTATAATACAGTAACCCTATGGAGTTTGACTTCTACAAATACATGATAATTTGATAGAACGAATAAAAAAACTGTAGAAAGCAAACCCGTCGGCGTACATGAATATCATGTTAAGAAAAAAATCCATGTACACAAATTCTTAAGAATTATACATCATTATTTTAATTTACAAATAAAATGTCTTCTAAAAATAAATATGGCTATCACTTCTTTAAAAAAAAATATGTTGTCGATTATACAGTGATAATGCGAAAAACTATATTTTGGTAAACCACCAGAATTTGATTTTTACAAATACATATACAATTATTGAACGACTATAACATGAAATTGTAAAATTCAAACCGCGTCAGTATACATGTATGTCAGTTAACGAAAGCATTTTTTTTTGTTATCATAAAGATTTTGAAATACCAAACATTAATATTCATAGAATATTATAAACATCAATTATAGAAGACTAAAGTTTTGGAAAATAAATAACTAAAAGTTTTTTTGGGACATAATATGGCTACTATTAACCCTTCTATAGAATCAAAGCCGTCTAATTAAAAAAAATACACACCAATATTCGTTTACTGTTGAAATCCAAACAAAACCATATACGAAAACTATATTTTGGTAACCCCACCAAGTTTGATTTTTACAAATGCATAAACAGTCAAGAAAATGAATGTAAATGAACTTGTAAAAATCAAATCCGTGGGGATACATGTATATCAGTTAATGAAGTAATGTTTATGTAAAACAAAGGTTTTAATATACCAAAATTAACATTCATAGAATGATATAAATAGAGACTAACAGAAGAATTAAGCTCAGAAAAGAGATATGATATTTCTATTGAGCTTGATAAAGTGTCTCAAGAAGAGTATGAAACCATGGATTTTATGAAAGTTGTATGGGGACAAAAATATGACTACTAGCAACCCGATATATATAATCAAGCCGTTTAATATTAAATTAATACATTGTATCGTCGTTTTACTGTTGAAATCCAACCATTTAAATGGTCAACAAACATTTTTAGTGTGTCAGAATACCTTTTTGGTATGATTGATATTAATGATTCATTACCGTTTTGGCACTATCATAATATTAAAATTTCCTACACATTTCCAACAAAATGAAATGCCAGTAATATTATTTAGTATTTTTAATGTTGAAAAGTATAAAACAATTAAAAATAATCTAAAAATAATATAACTATTAAAAGATAATAAAATCTTTATAGACAATAAAAGTAATAGTAACAAACTTGAACAAATACAGAAAACTTAAGTTCAGAAAAGAGATCGGATACTCAACCCATATATATAATCAAGCGGTTCTAATATGTAAATTACACACCAAAATCTTACTTTTATGTTGAAATTACAAAATCATGTAAAGAATCAAACAAAGATTATTGCGTGGGAAATACTTTATGTTTGATTGATGTTACTGATTTCTACCATGAGGTCTATATCATACAATTTTAATTTCTTACTCTTTACTAAAAAAATCAAATAGAATTTAATATTAAAAATTACACAATAACAAACATTGGTGTCTATAATGTCTTAAATATAAAACAATGACAAATATAAAAATAATGAATTATGATTAAATAATAAAATATTAAATGGAACAAAAAAAAATAGCAACAAACTGAAATTTATAATAGAAATTTAGATCGTATTAAACATAGAAATATTTTCCACATTTGTGACAAGTTACTTTCGACTTCTTATCAGTGGAGACTTTTTTGACACTGTTTGGTGCT
>CAJHQP010009163.1:0-23582 GCA_905132765.1 Moricandia arvensis
AGGCGTTGTTTCACAGACCGTTCTGATGCCTATTCGAGATTTTTATGCATAGTGGTCAGGGCAGATCCCTTATATTTATTGTGAGTCATATAAACTGTTTTCATGGTTGCTTAAATGTTGTTTAGTATTATTTTTTTCGATTGTTATAGTTTTGTTGCTGTATGTGTTTGCGGTTGACGGTAGTTTCTGCATTTTTTGTAGGTTCTCTCTTCATTTGTGATTTTGATTCTTTTGGTGAATTCCGCTGGGTACATTGTTTTGGTTGACGTGGTGTGGATCTTCAGGAAGTTTGAAATGTTTTTTGCGCTCTTTTAGTTTAGTAATGAGATTATTGGAAGTCTCTTTGTATTGACTTGACGCTTGAAATTAGGCTATTATCATATTGTAAGTTGTGTTTTCAGTGGGTTTTGGACATGGTGAGTGAGTTTTCTCTTTGTTTGTTTTGTTTGTTTCCTGTTGCTTTTTTCGGCACGAATTTGCTGTTGTTTTAGTGGCTTGTATATTTTGGGGTGTTACGTTGCTTGTGTCGTTTTATGATATCTGGTGAGCTTGTATTGTTGTCAGCTTATCAGCAGTTTCTTTTTTTTGTTTGTTCTTTGTTTCTATTTGCTTGCTTTTTTGTTATCATTTTTATATAGTTTCTATCATATCGTCTTGTTTCGCTTATCAATTATATGTTGAGTATTTTCATTTATCTCTTATTTATAAACTGCGTTTTTTTTGTTCTTCCTTGGGTGGATTTTTGGTGGCATTTTATATTCTTTGTTTTGGCCTTTACATTATCGGCGACCATTTAAATAGATCGATACATACTAGAGTTAAGTGTGTATTTTTTGTCGTGGTCAGTTTGACTGCTGTCAATATCTTGCCCTGTGAGGAGTTAGGGATATTTTTTGCTTTGTCGGCGGTCTAGGTAGTTCGTAGTTCTTTGTCTGCCGTTCTTGTCGATCATTTATCTATTTCGTTCTGTGTGTACTTGTTTTTGAATATTGTTTTGTTCATGATTTTCTTTCACTTCTCCGGTAGGTTCTGTCATATTATTGCCTATTTTTGGAGCCTTTTGGTTGAATCTTTCCGGAGATCTTATTCTCGGGTTTTTACGTTTCAGCTGTTATATGTTGTCTTCTTTTCCTTTTTGTTTGATTTCTTGATTTGTTCTTTTGAGATTTTATTATTTTTGAGTTTTGGTGAGTTTCTACGTTTTAACGTGACGATTGGGAGTCTTTGTTAGGGTATTTTGCCCTTGCTTTCCGCAGGCAATTTCCTGAGTCTCTCTCATTGCCGCCAATCCTTGGCGTTTTTTGCACCTCTGGCCCTTGCTTTTGATTTGCTTTTCCCCCTCCACGCGACCGACTTCCCTAGCCCGTCTTCTCCGGCTCATCGGTTGGTTTGGCACTTGCCGCCATCTCTGTCGCCCATCTGCCTTCTCGGGCAGTCTTTTTTTTCTCCCTGCAAGTCTCTCGTTCCGTCGCAGACCACGTCTGTGTGGGGTTCTTTTGCCATTGCCGACTTCTGCACTCTCACTCTTAAGGGCCGCTTTGGCCTCTTCTGACGGTCACTCTTCACCGACAGTCTTCTCGTCGTTCCCCACTGTTTGCCCCGCCACCCGGCCTCCATTGCGCAGCCTCTTCTCTTTACTATTTCAATGTTTTGGCCTATTTTCTCGATTGCACCCGTCCCCGTCGACTTCTGGCGCGTGCGACGCCTTCATAGGGGGTTCTTCGCAAGCCTTTCCTCGCAGTCTTCCGCAGCCAGCCCTGTAGGGGAAGTCTTCTACTCAGTCAATTTCTGACCAAATTTAGGTCAATTGCAACCAACTGTTTATCCGAGGACTTTAGAGAAGTTTCTCGGTTCTTTTTTTTTGTATTCAAAGGAGTTAGAAAGACTGTTGGTTGAGTCTTCTAGTCAAAACACGCAAAGGTCATTGCAAAACTAACTTGCTTGACCAGAAGACCTGTAGAAGTCTTCTTCGCGCCAGATGTGAAAAACACTATCGATTTCATCCTTGGACGTCAGCATGCGTTGCTTCAGGCTTCTCAGTACTCTCAACTTCCATCCTCTACACTCGCGTTTCATGACTCGATACATGCGCGTTCGGCCGTGCTCTATGCCATTACACAGTGTTTGGGACTAAAATCTTTGGGGTTTGGATGATTTCGTTACGAAGTGACAGAGATGTGGTTTAAGTGCACACAGCATGAGATCCTAAGAGAAACATCTCCTTACGACCTTAACATTGATTGTTCATCGTAGTTCGCATTGATGGCACCCGCATATTGTAAACATATTTGTGAGATGAGGAACTGCAATAGCGTAAACAAACGATATTTACAACACAAACGATATTTTTGTGAATTACTCGCCCATTAGGGTGCATATAGGCAAATGAAAGTTTCACAACAATGGTGGATTAGTTTTGCCATTCTGAATTGACATTTTGAGTCACTTTTGCAAATATCTTTATATGCAACTGATTTACTAAATCTTCATTTTAGAGAATTGAAGCATAGAGTATGTGGAAAGCTAGCATCTTGTAAATCTTTTTTTAAATTAATTTCTAAAAACTGTTGATGGATAATAATGAGCATAATGATTATGTTAATGTTATTACCATCAAGGCTTAAGGCTGTTTAGTTTTTTTTCTTTTACTTGTTTTTGCATGTTGTAAACTCAGTTGCTTTTTTCTCTTTTTTTGTAACTGGGTCAGTTAATTTTTTCCTTACAATAATCTACACATCTATACTGCTGTTCACATGAAAACTCTTTAAGTGATTAAATATTATGAATAGTAAAACTAAGCGGAATCGCAGTTTTCAAAACGTAAGAAACATGAAAAGTGACATACTATTCATTGTTTTTGTTTCCCATATCTAATTACAAATTTATGGGGGAAATTTCAATCCTACACAAGTTGATATCATTTTTCAAATTTACCATTAATGAATAGCTATTTCAAAAATACCCTACAATTTATGATGAAATAAACTAAACTAATTTTTTTAAATATTTTATAAATATTTAGAAGTCAACTCCACCCCTTATACACTAACCCCTAAACATAATCACTAAATGTAAATCCAAATGTTAAGAAATTTTTGGATTAAGAGTATTTTTGAAAAATAGTATTTTTTTTGTCATCTGATGGATTAATATTAAACTTAAACATAAACTTACACAAGCCGGCAAGGTAATGATTCCTTCCGGAGCCAACAACCAACATAGTAAACATTACTACTGGGAGACAAGGATAAATTTCTAGAAAACATCTACAAACATAAACTAGGAAGGAAAATGACTGAGACCTTGGAGCTAAAATAATATCCACAAGCGAAAACAACGGCGATAAGAGAAGCCGTGATTATACGAGAAAGCGTTGAAGGTCGTATTTATGGGGTGATAGAACAGCTCCAAGAAAATGATCCACCAGAGGACCACGAGCAACGTCACTCAGAACAAGCTTCACCTGAGGAAGCCACGAGAAAAACGAATCTCCACCCGAGCAGTTGACGAAGAAGACGGTTGGACAATCAAACTACTCAAACCAAACGCAATTGAGGTAAAGCTCCACAGTCTCTTACCAACAAATCTGGAGAAACCCGTCGACTTAAAACTAAGGAATAGCATGAACATCACAATATTGCAGCCTCACAAAGAAACATTCCAACAATAAACTCAAGGTCAAGCACCAAGACCTTACCGCAGACGAACTGGAAAGGGAGATGACGCTACCCGAGAACAATCTAATGACCATACACTAACACATAGACAAAACTCACCACCTGAGATCGGTTTCAAAAGGGAGAATCCGAAGCCTTGTTTGACCATCGGTCTTCAACAACACCAGAACATGGCGGATAAGCTAATGACCATCGCACCAAAGCCTACAGGCCCAACACTCACCGATTCTCCATCCAAGCAACACAAGAACAAGATCTGACACCATAGACACTGGATCTCTCCGTAACCCAGATCTGAAACTAAAGTAAAAACGGTGACAAGTAGCCAAAATCAAAGCAAGAGAGACCTAAAGGGAGAAGAAGCGGGGTCGCTCATGGCGTCGGTGAGGAGCACCAACCGCCAGAGCAGAAGACGAGATACGGTGGTGGTTCTACTTGTTTAACAACTCTTTTTCTTTGTTTTTTTCTGTGTGAAAAAATAGTATTTAATTTGTGGTATTTTTAGCAATTTCTCAAATTTTATTGAAGAAGCTTAAAATAAGTTCCCTTGAGATCTTGGCCACTCTGAAACAAAACCACTTCTTACAAGCTTAGCCTTGAGGAGTTTAAATTCACATTGTTTTGTTCCAGAGTCACTTTGTACGCGACGTTCTTTATCTTTATACAAATCAACCAAAGATGTCCGTGTCAGCATCAAAACCCCCTTCTCACAAGAATTGAATTAACATAATCAAGTTGGAATTTGATAAGAACAACCGAGAAGCGTACCTCAAAGTTATTGAGGAGTTTCACGAGATCCACTCTCAAACTCACTTGGGTTTGAGAAGCTTGAAGTCTCATTACTATCCTCGAGAATTTCAGGAACTATTGCCGCGGGTAAACACAAAAGAGGTTTAGGTGGAATCTGGAGAGCTTCGAGACTCCCCTCTAACATTTCAATGACTTTGATCATTGATGGACGATAAGATGGATTGGTTTGAATACACCATAGACCAACCAGTACCATTTTCTTCGCAATTTTCTCTTCTTCCTCGGTTATCTGATCTCCAAAAATCCTCATGATATCTCCCCTCTCAAAATCCCTATAGATCCAATCCGGAAAGTACATTGAGGTATTGTTGGATCCAGAACTTTCAAAACTGTTCTCTATTCCTTGCTCCAATCATCTCAAGAACCACCATTCCATAACTATACACATCTGACTTATGCGAAACTCCTCCATAATTTTGTGAAAACACTTCTGGAGCAATGTATCCTGCAGTCCCTCTGGCTTCTAGCACTGACATGATGCTCTCTTTATTTTACAGATCTTAGCAAGGCCAAAATCTGAAATCTTGGGGCAAAGATCTTTGTCCATGAGTATGTTTTGCGGCTTTATATCGAAATGCACAATCCTCGACGCACAACGATTGTGCAAATACTCTAGGCCACGAGAGACACCCACTGCAATCTCATATAACCTTTCCCACTCCATCTTTGCTGACATATTATTGGAAATAAACCTGTCAAGGGATCCATTCGGCATGAACTCGTAGATTATAGCCTCTTGTTTCCTTCATAACAGAATCCTATCAAAGAAACAATATTAACATGAGATGTTCTACTTATGCTAGCTACTTCGTTGATAAACTCTTCTCCATTTTCTTTTGACTCTTTCAAGATCTTTACTGCAACTTCTTCATTTCCTTCCGGCAACTTTCCTTTATAAACAGTTCCAAATCCTCCTTTCCCAAGAACATGCGCGAATGAGTCTGTCATCTTCCTGACCCTTGCGTAACTATATCGTTTCAACATTACAACACTTTCCAAGTTTTCACCCTTCCAATCACTTTTCCTCGCCTTCTTGGCTCTCACTGTTAGCACGGCCGTAATAATGATCATCACAGTTAACGATGCTGAAATTCCTGCAATAAGAGAGCATAATCTTGAAACTTTTAGATCTAATGAATATGAGACTATTGGCACGTGGGTTAGCGATATGTTACCGAGTACGAGTTTTAATTTCCTTGATGATTTTTCTGCAATGTGTTTCACAAAAAATATCGGGTCAGGCTTAATAACTAATACACGATACACTTCGGTATGACATACAAAACCAAATAAAGCTACTTATTTCTCCGGTGGTACCTTCTTTGTTTGTTGAGACTCTGAGGGAGGTTCAAGAGCTCCATTTTTGTTTGTGTTTGAGCTGGAGATGGAGATGGAGAGTCAGCCACTGCCACTGAACTACTGTTGTTTTTTCTCCAACAAGTAACATGAATGCTTATCAGATTACCATTAAGAAGTAGCAATTTCATCTCTTAATTTGTAAATTACCAAATGTTCTACAAATCTTTGAGTGTTTCGGAAATTCAAGCTCAGTTTAGCACCTAAACCATCTACGTAGAGATCCATTTTAGGAAGTCAAACTTGTTATATATATTGGTTAATACTCTCTTTTTTCAAGGTTCTAAAAATCAGTCTAGTCTAGGTGGGGGCTCCTGCCTAGGAAACAAATCGGTCTTATACGAAACGATTTTTCTAAAATCTGATTTATACAAATTTATACGATTCACATTGGTTTAAACTATTCGAAATCAGTTAAAATCGGTTAAATTGATTCTAAATTAGTCTAAATATGTTAGTTTAAGTAATATATTAGTATAGATCCACAAGTTTGTCTAATTTATATTGTTTTACATATCTAATTTTTATAATTTAATTTTTTTATTTTAAAACTAAAATATTTCATATATATATATATATATAATAAATCAATAATTCACTAACGCTTAGGCCTCGCCTAGGCCCCGAATAATCCATCTAATCGTTAGTTCTCTATAAAACGCCTAGTTACCGCTTAGCGATTTCTTGAACATCACTTTTTTCATTAAACATAAACCACTACGGCCTAGAGAGTACAAAATTTCAAGGGAAAACTCAAGGGAGAACAAATATAGAAAAAAACAGACACCAGTAGGTACCAAGCTTCGGGTTATTTATTATTCGGCTACAAGTTCACTGTATGGATTCACACTTTTTTATCCAGCTACCATATTGTAATTCTCTCCGCTTTAGAGTTAGCCGAATACATAAACTATTTACATCTAACTATCCATATTTTACTGTTGTCTGTTTCTCTTCTTTAGAGAGGAGATTCAGAAAAATAGAAGATTAATAAAGAAGAGTTCGATGTTGATGAAAAAAATCTATTTCTTTTACTGCATTTTGAAGATGGGGTCAAGAAGTTAGATTTATTGATGTATGATTATAAATGTAAAATTCCGAAGTCAGATTATTTATGCTTAAAGAGTTATATCCCGCTAAAAGCCTTTTTAATCATATCTGTCATGATTGGTTAAAGAGTTAATTTTATATTTAGGCATACATAAATTTAATCATATGTGTTGTGATTGGTTATAGAGTTAATTTTATGCTTAGCTGACCACATCATTTTTTACATCTAACAATACATACACCATATATAAGTCGATTAGTAAATAAGGTAACTATACATAACTTTACTTTAATATGGGTTGTATATACCATCAACTGATTAAATAGCCAGTAAATTAAAAATTAAATATCAGAGCTAATATGTAAAGTATCCGGATAAATCAGAATATATTCCTACTAACTTATAAATGGTCGTGCTAAATGAGAGTATAGCCATGCTAACTTACATACAAATAATGCATGTGAAACTAGAAGCGAGTTATATGGTCAGCCTCCCTATTTTGTGTTGTTTTCATGTTTTATCATTCTCCTTTAATCTTGATCGTCTATTATATATGATTTATCCAGATAATTTGTATGTTAATTGTTATTTTCTCTTATATTCTCTGGGTTTTTATGAGTTGAAGATTATTCTTGATGGATCAAGATTGTGATTGCTTAACAATTTTTTTTTGGTTTATGTGGATTCATCAATGTGAATGAAATGAAAAAATTGGGGAAGATGCTACAAAAAAAAAGAACAAGAAGAAAATTAGGGAAAACACGAGGAGTTGCAGAGAGGAAAAGGGTAAACATGATTTTTGAATATTTTTCAGTAATGGGTTTGGGCTTGTAAGTTGTTTGTGTATATATACCACTAGTAGATGGTCAGCACCCTTGTGCGGACTAATATATATATAAACTTTAACTCTAATGTTTATTTTTAGAAAAAAATAAATTATTAGATTAGATATAAATATTATAAATTATAAAATCTCAACATTCATATTGCTAATCAATGTATTAAATTATATTCTTATGTTCCATAGCTTTATTTATGGGATATAGATGTTGGATCAAAATCTTTTTATAGTAATAATCAATTTAGGAAACTTGGATTTGAAATTAAAAACTTATTTGTATAATATATACTTATTCTATTTTTGGACCGAAAATAAATTCAGTGGCACTCAAAGAAAATGATTATAAATAATCACAACCCATAAAACATCAACAAAATAACAATAACAACAAACATTATATATTCTCTATAATTTGGATTTTCAAAACAATGGCACAAAAACACAAAATAATGAACTACAAAATATTATCTCTGTATCTATTAGATTATATTTATATTATGTTTATTATTTATCAATTTTACTGTTATTTAATGTTTTCATCTTGGTTTTCATGCTTCTATATATTTTTAATGTGTTAATTTAATTTTCATTTTGTAGTTTACATAATATTTACTATTTTTGGTTTTAAATATATTATTTTGATAACATTTGTGATTTTATGGATAAATTTATTATTAGCATAAATACATTTGTGATTTCGATGTTGTCATGTAAAAATCCAAATTAATTTATTTTAGGTTAGGAATATGATTGTTTAATATTATATATATATATATATATATATATATATATATATATATAATATTTAACATAAGTATGCAATTTATATGTTACTACATATTTTCAATGATGCTATACCTTTAATCTTAACTTTAATACTGTACTAATTATTTGGATAATATTCCAATAAAATTTATAGAAATTGGTTATAATATTAGTTATTAATATCATAAACTAAATATAAGATAAACGTAATTATAATATTATAAGTAGATGTTGTTAATATCTATTTATTAATGTATGTCCCAAATATCATGATAAGTATACATATATATATATATATATATATATATATATATATTAAAATAATAGTATATATATCGGGTGAATATTTAATGTTTTTAATTATCTTAAATATCATAATATATGAATATTGAAATAAATTTTTAAATAATAATATTAATTAAATTAATGATTTATCTTAAAATTAAGGAGAAAATGACATAAACAAATACACTTCTCAAATAATAATATATATATATATTGGGGAATGATTAAGTTGATGCCACTTTTCATTTTTCTTTCTTATGTAAGAAAAAACAAGAAATAAGGGTATTTGGGTCACTTCGACATTTAACGGGTTGGGCTGACCCTATAGTTTCACTAGAAGTTTCATCCTTGCAAATTATCCAACTATTTTGAATTTTCCATACCAATTGGTCCTAAAAATATATCAGTCGAGACTATACATAACTAACCGGCCACACAACCGTAGACAAAAATAAATGGTTGATTACCATGTGAACGTCTAATTTATCACACAACTAGATTCTCACCCACCTACATATTTTGTTTTAATTTTTGTACAAAAAAATTAATTTTTATATTTGTATTTTTAATAGTTATATTTATGTTTAATCATTTATTTATCAATAATATAAAGATTTAATGTTATTAATATAAAAGAGTAATATATATGTATAAATAGTTAGACTAAACATTTATCAATAGGTCATGATTCTATTTTAATAGAATAGATAAATGTTTCAGTAAAACAATATTTAAGCGAAATGTAAATTCGTTTAAATAAAAATCGTTCAAAATTATTTTAGTATATGACTAAATGGATTACAGCAAAGTGAAACTAATAAATTAAAGGTGTCGAATGGATAGTTCAAACCAAAATTGTTATTAGGGATAAATTTTCCACATCGAGAATTCAATGGAAATTTAAGTAATATATAAAGGGTTAAGTCAATTCATTTATCAACTATTAGTTTTAAGTTGGAAGCATATGATAAATTCGAATTAACATGATATCATAGCTCATATCATAAATATTTCAAACCTCTAATTAAAATAACCTTACCCGACCGAATATAAATGTCGTATTTAACCCTCTAATTAAAATAACCCTACCGACCGGATATAAATGTCGTATTTAACTCTCTAATTAAGTATAACTGTCGTATTTGACTTGTTCGACAGAATATAATGATTTTAAGTTAAAAATCCATAACAAACTCGAATCTAACAATTGTCATATTAATTTGACACTCCAAATCACTACCCTACATATACCTAACGTCTTTGACGAACTATCAATGACTAGATAAATAAGATAATTAGAGCTTATTAGATGTTGGACCATTCTACTAACGCGCTTTGACGAAATTCGATGTTTACGGGAACTTACTTGGTGGTGTTTAGAATAGTCGACGGACAAAAAGTGATGACATAGTTAGTGGTATTTGCGCAGGCGTCGTAGCTATAATCTTCAAAGTTGATAGTAGAAGCGCGTGGGCACGCGCTCTTGAAGTTCAGCGAATATAGCGTCTGCTTGCACTTGTCGTTTGCGTAAGGTCCTAAACAGCAATACTCGGGCATGTCTAGCTTCTGACATCCGCTCATGCATGCGACCGGCTGCATCAAGCTGGTGTTACTTGTCACCCTCAGCTCTGGTGGACACGTCGTGTTCAAATCGACAACACATTCATTGCTGCTGCACGTCTCGTGGCCCTGTGGGAGTGGGACAACCTGCATTGGAAGGTTGTAACCCTTGGCGACTGATACAAGATGTCGGTCTTTACCATCTATATAGCCGAGCCGAAACTGGGCTAGAGTTACCGGAGGAGTATAATAGCCTCCGGAGCACTCCATTTTTCCAGAGCCGCAGTCTCCGATCATGCAGGAGAAACTTCCGCTTGAGTTGGTGGAGCAGAATTGCCTACCCCAGACATAGTAATAAGCTGTCCATGACGACGCGTTAATGACACGCGCTTCTCCTTTCTTGAGAACAAAGCCGGTGGTGGTTGTGGAAACAGGAACCGTTGGTTGTTAGGATTCCAGGCCAGACAGTGTAGTTGCATTTGTTCTCTATGGTAACGTTCTTCGAAGTTACTCCTTCGAGTTTTAGAACAAAACATTTAATATCTAAAATAAAGTTCATCAAGCCACAAAGACTTCTCTGGAAAAATGGAAACAGTTTGTACCTGAGAGTAAAACAAATGATACGAGGACGACGATCAGTCGCAACCCATCGGCCATTGGCTTAACGAAGAACAAAAAGCCAAAACAATAATATGGGGAGAATAAACAATTTGGATATTCCGAAAAGAGAAACTTGCCAAAGAAACTTCCTTCACGCTAGAAAAGCACTAAGATATACAACTAGGTTTTTGGGAAAAAAATGCTTTAATTATCAAGTAATTTGCTTAGATCTCATCACCACAATCAATCTAACAAAAAAAAATGTTGACATCCTCCTATATATTAATTGAGAAGTCAATTTAATGATTTTTGCTAACATATCGCTCATACGAGAGCTCTCTAATTAATCGTTATAATTTGATTGGTTGATTGTTTTATTATTTATTTATTTAATTAAAATTTTAAAAGAAATTAATCATAGAATTACCTAATGTAATCTATGTTTTCAAACAAACAATTAAATATCTTACATATAGATGAATTAACATAATTTATTTATAAAAATAAATTAACTATCACATATTTCATTATATAAGTTGATAATATACATACAAATACATATGATACTATATAAACAATTATAAAAACAATTTTTTAGTATATTTATATTAGTAGTGAATACAATAAATCATAGATTTTAGAAAACTAATTAATCTAAACCTGATAATATTAATTAAAATCACTCATTGCTATATATATATATATATATATATATATTCTTAAAATATGTCAAATAAATGCGAAATAGTCAAATATATAATTTTAAAAAGTTCCAATCATTTTCCAATAACAATGTGATATCCTAGATGATTAATGACTTTTAAAAATAATTAAAATATTTTTAGATTTTAAAACATAAAAAATTATAGTAAATCATTTAAAATTATATTAATCAACAAAAATTTTCATTTAATTCATCTATTGTAAATATATGAATTAAAAATATTATATGGTAAATAATTTGTTATATGATAATTCATTTAAAACTATTATATGGTAAGTCATTTAAAATTATATTAATCAAACACATGCTTTTTCTAGAGTTAATAATCTATTAATATACTTTATATAGATTTTATTATAATATAATTATCGTGCTTATTTTTAATAAGTAAAAAAAATAAAAGATAAATAAATAAAAAACGAGGGAAAATAATAAAATATGATTATTGTGTTATTGGTTCTTTTATCTTCTTATGATTTAATTTTTATTTGTTTGTGAAGATATTTTTTTTTTGTTACTACAGTGAATTAACTATTTTTATGTGTGTTTTAAAACGTTAAGATGAACTGAGAAAGGAAGATCAATAAAATTTACCAGTTCTACAATTGTTAAGTCAAAGATGAAAAATATAATGTAAACTGAAAGTAAAAAAATATTATTTAAAAATACTGAGATGCATTTTTGCGGTATAATAAAATTTTAAAATATACAATAATAAAATAGAAAAAAATTTATACAAATAAATTTTTTTTATTTTGATTTAACGTTGGATCTCACATTAATATTAAGTACATATGCCTAAAACAACGACATTGCGTTATTTAAAAATTTAAAAATTTAAAAATTAAATTTTCTTTTATGTATAATTATTTAATCATATTTAGTTATAATATGTATGTTTTAAAGTAATTTAAAATAAATAAAAATAATTCTTTTAAAAGATATCTAAACTATACTTAGTTTTAATAAAAAAAAAATCTCCAATGAATTAGTGTTTGATAAAATAGTGTGATAATCGGAGATAATTTAAGGAAGCATTTGTTTGCTTAACTCATTTGAGTTTTATGTTAAACACTAAATAAAAAATGAGTGAGAAAATGTGATTTGTAATTTGACAAAATTATGAGATAAATTGCTTAAACTACCATTTTCTAATACATATTTTCATGTTTACTTTAACCAAAATTATCCTTAGTTTTAACTATATATCTTTAGTTTGATGGTTATGTATTCTTATATAAAAGAATTAAATTTGTAAGTAAGAAATTATAGAACATTTTAAGGTTTTTAAAGTCTACACAAAAACATTTACAAAGATCTTTATCATAAAAGCCACTCATTATATTGGTTCTATTGGAGCTATAAAATAGTTCTTTTGAAAGCTAGAGTATTTCCATTTTTTCACGTGTTAAAATAAAATATAAATTAATTCTACAATTAATTATCTAAATTAATTATAATATTTATTTTTTGTAAGAGAAAGATTTTAATGACTAAGGTTTATGTTGTTGAACATTTTAAATCTCATTGATTTTCTAAAAATATATACTGAAATTTCTGATTATTAAACTATTTGAAATTAAAAATTAACATTTTAAATTATTTTTCAAAAAATATAACAATATAAACATAATATTTATTTTGATATATAGCTAGCCGCAAAATTATGGGCAAACACCTAGTATACTATTAAAAGAGAAGCATTCTAAAAAAAAACTAATTAAATAAGGTTTTTTGAACACTTTCAGTAGACTTAATTTTTTTGGGTTTCCCTTATGTATAGTAACAAAATATTAGTCAATAGCGTTACATAATATTTATCTCATTATTACTCTTTTCTTATTTTGGTCCACTTACCCATGAACTAAAATTTTGCTAACTATACACATTGATTTCTTCCACTAACTCATGATATTTAACGCTAACTATACCAATTAATTTAACATTACACAATATTTAATGCTAACTATACAAATTAATTGACCAATAACCGACAAACCAAAAGAATATCATTCATATGCCATGGACTTCTAAACTTATTTCTTTTATTTCATAATTAGAAAATTACCTAATAATCCAATATATAAAACTATACCTGTCAAGCAAGAAACATTACACATTGTCAAGCTCGAAACAATTTTTAGAAATAACTTTTTCCATCTCTTTGTTAAAGAAGTTTGATAATATAGCAATACCAAAAGTTGCCATGTGTTCTCTTCCTAAATAAATAATACAAGATGTGAATACTCTTATTCAATGTTACTCATTTTTAAATCAAAGACGACATTGTTAAAGACCATGACCACCATAATTTTAACCCGATCATACCATAATATACATCACATAGTCTCTTAAACAATCATACTTTGTCATCAAAAAAATATCAAACCACGTTTTTTCATATACATACTATCATTGAATTACATATTCACTACAAGAAAACTAAGCTTTTACTAGGAAAATTTACTAGGAAATATTTCCTCGTAAAATTACTACGATTTTACTTCGATTTTACGAGGAAACTTGTTTTCCTCATAAAGTGCTCGTAATCTTACGAGAAAAAAGTTTCCTCGTAAAATCGAAGTAACCTTACGTGGCTATTACGAGGAAAACGTCATTTTCCTCGTAAAACTCATAGTAACACTTCTCCTCGTAAAATCGTAGTAACTCTTTACTACGAAATTAGGAGGAAAGGTTTTGTTACTACGAAATTAAGAGGAAAATGGATAGAAAATATCAAATTTAAATCAAAAACGTGTTTTGTACTTGCTTTTCCTAGCAATTTCCTAGTAAATTCTCAGATTCGAAAATTCCTATAAAAACCACCATATGTGATTCATTTGAAACACACCAAAAAAAATCAGCTATAAGCTTAATCAAACACAAAAAAAATGTCCGGTCCGGGAAATATTTTTGAGTTGCGGAAGTGGATGTATTCACACAGAGATAATAACGGGAGGGTGACGAAAGAATTTCTCGAAGGGTTGGAGACGTTTATGCATCAAGCAGATTCGACACCACTCACGCAGGAAAGTGGTAAGATGTTCTGTCCTTGTTGGAAATGTTGCAATACCAAATTAGGCCCTCGTGAAAATGTTTGGAAGCATTTAATAAATAGAGGTTTCATGCCATATTATTATATTTGGTATCAACATGGAGAAGATGCTAGTTGTAGGAATGAAGGTAGCAGTAGTAATAGCAATTTTCTGATTGAACCGGTTGAGCATTTGCGTAATGGAGGTAGCAGTAGTAATAGCTATCATCACCAAGAGGAACAAATGGTAGATTGTGATAGGGTTCATGATATGGTAGGTGATGCCTTTGTAACTCATGATGATGATGAAGTTGAAGAACCTAACTTAGATGCAAAAAAGTTTTATGAAATGTTAGATGCTGCGAATGAGCCAATTTACAGTGATTGTAGAGAAGGTCTGTCTAAATTGTCGTTGGCTGCTAGAATGATGAGTATTAAAACCGATCACAATCTACCTGAAAATTGTATGGATGCATGGGCAGACTTGTTTAAAGAGTATTTGCCCGAAGACAATGTGTCTGCTGAATCTTATTATCAGATTCAGAAATTGGTATATAGTCTTGGGTTGCCCTCGGAGATGATAGACCTTATTTCCTCGTAAAGTCCTAGTAACCTTTACTAGGGCTTTACGAGGAAATAAAACACAGGCATAGCAATTTCCTCGTAAAGGCTTTTCCTCGTAAAGCCCTAGTAACAAGCTTACGAGGACCTTACGAGGAAATAGAAACACGGGCATATCTATTTCCTCGTAAGGTCCTAGTATACTTACTAGGGCTTTACGAGGAAACCAAATTCCTTATATATACTCGAGCAATCCAGTTTCTCATTTGCTAGTAATCTTCTTTCTAAATCCTCTAAAGGTACTCTCTAATTCGTAGTTAGGTGATTAGATTAGGGAATTTAGATTAGGTGGTTAGTTTAGGGAATTTAGATTAGGTGGTTAGTTTAGGGAATTTAGATTATGTTCGTTTACTTTTATTTAGTGTTTTTTTTAATTATACGGGGAATTAATGTTTCGATTTTTTTTTTAAATATAGATGCCTAGATAGAGCAAGCTTGCTAAGGCTGCCGGTAGGAGGACGTCGTCTCTCGAGGGGAGTCACTACGGAGACATGTTTGGGCGTCAGGATGCTCCGGGTTCATTTTCATCAGCTCCCGGTTCATCTTTGATTCCCGAGACTCAGGGAGCTTCTACGGCGTCCCGGGAACCATATCCTCCTCATCCTCCTCCTCCACGGTCGGGGTTCATCCCGATTTGGATGTGCCGCCGAACGCACCCTTTGCGGTGTACACGGTGGAGGATATTTTGGCCCTTCCAGGCAGAGAAGGGCTCGCAGAGCTAGACCCTATCCGACGGGACAGCCGAAACATATTATGGTATGTTTTAATTTTAAAAAAGTTTTTTTTATTTCTTAATTAACAAAATATTTAAAATTAATCTAATTAATGATTTATTTTGTGTCTTTCCAGGTTTGGTGTTGACAATTGTGTCGGATTTAGCGTCTCGGACTGCATTAAGGGATACTTTCCCGATCCAGCTCCAAACTGGAAGATGACGGCGAGCCACACAAAAAAGACGTGGTTCAAATCATTCGCTGTAAGTTTAATTAGTTAATTTATTTTTAATTATTTAAAATTATTAATATTATTGAACTAATCCGTTTTTTATTTTACCTTGTTACAGCAAAAGTATCGTTGGTCTATTGGGATACACCAGCGGGTGAAGAAGGAGTTTGAGGCCAAGGCAAGAGCACGATTGCTCGACATGGTCTACAACTGGAAGGGCGACTACCAGGTATAGATTTATAAATTATAATATATATATATAGTTTTAAAAATATTATATACTTTAATTAATTCTATTTTTTTAAATCATGTGGATGGTTACGAGGCCGGGAAACCCGATTGCCTCACAACCACGGTGTGGGATGGCCTCATCAGCTATTGGGGGTTGCCGGACTCGGTCAGAACCTCCAACACAAACTCCGGGAACCGCATGACCAAAGACGAGCATGGCAACACCAAGGTTCTTCCTACCACTGGTCGAAAACCTCACTCGGGAATTCGTCTAGACATGGTAAAATGATTTTTAATAACTATTTATATTTTATTTAAATATTCCAAATTAATATTTAATTTTATAAATTAATTTCAGGCTAAGGAGACATGAGTTCTTCCGTCTCTGAAAGACCTATACGAGAGGACCCACCGGAACAAGGCTGGGCAGTTTGTAGATCCTGCTTCCGAGCGGATCTACAACGAGGTTGTTGCCTGAGTTGACGAACGCCAGACCCAGTTGACTCAGCAGGCTGGGACTCCAGTCATATTATCCACTGTTGAAGTGGATAAGATTTACGAGGAGGTAAATAATTTCGTTTTACTATTAATTTTAAATTTTTTAAAAATTTTTCTTAATGTTATTAATATTTTTAATTACAGGTCGCCCCTAGGAAAAAGGGGCGTGTCATCGGGATTGGCTCGGTTAACGATGTCCCTGCAGCGACATCGTCTTATCATCAGGAGCAGCACGATGTCAATGCTCAGCTGTGCTCGGAGTTGCTTCGCTCACCCAGCATGTCACTTCTCTCACCAATGTCCTCGACATTATGGCAGTTGGAAACCCGCATTTGGAGGAGATGTTGCGTCAGAGACGGGAAGGCGGAGAGATTCCACCATCACAGTCACAGCCGGCCACCAAATACGGACAAGATTTCCCGAGCCAGGACGACTTCGTTCAGCAATTTCACGACCACCATCCGTAGTTTTTTTTATTTTAATTGTATATTATGAATTTTAAAACTTTTGTATATTATTTAGTTATTTATAAAATATTTTGTTTTTTAGTTTTTATTTATAATTTGTTTTTTTAATTTTTAAAAAATAAAATAATTATATTTATAATTAATTTTTTTTAATAGGGAAAAAACAATTTCGAAGCAAATTCCTCGTAAGGGTTCCAAGTAAAACTCCTCGTAAACTTTCCTAGTAAGTTCCTCGTAAGGTTTTACTACGATCTTACGAGGAAAACCTTACTACGATGTTACGAGGAAATGCTGCGAGGAGCTTACGAGGAAACCTGACCCATGACTTTACGAGGAAACGTTTCCTCGTAAATTAGCTACGACTTTACGAGGAAAAGGCTTTACGATGAACGTTTTACGAGGAAACGAGTTTCCTCGTAATTTCCTAGTAAATGGCCATTTACTAGGAAATTACGAGGAAACTCCGTCCTAGTAATAGCCGAGTTTTCTTGTAGTGTTTTATGGATTTTTTATGGCAATCTTTATCCAGTAGCCTTAAATATACAATATACTTTTTTCCCAAGTATATGATTTCTTATGATTAGTCATAAATCAATCCTTAAATATAGGATTTGTCTATAATCCTTTTTGCTTGGTATGCAAGTTAATATATGATTAGTACTAATCATTTCCAGAAACAAATTATAAAGATTAAATATTACGTATTTAAGCAACCATACTAATTTGTTAATTTTGCCATATATTTTTCGGACATTATGTGATGTACATATTTTTTGTAGAGTGTATATGATTTGAATATTAATGACTATCCTTATACTATGAGCAATCGAATACCCTACTTCCTCATACTATATAAGCAATACGCATTATATATAAAAATACAACACATATGTATATATCGTAACTGTTATTTATATTTTACTTACAAGTTCTAATTATTATATATGTGATATTATTTCTTGCCATAGGTTGATTCAAATTTATAACCAACTTTGAAGGATGTTTAAAGATTGTCTTTGAATCTACATTCAGAGATCGAAGCTTTTAGAAAGAAGTAATAGAATATTATATACTACAAATGTGTTCATCACATAATATGCAAACCCTAAATTTAAGAATCAATGTATAATTATTTACATGATTCCAGCCAATTAATATTGATGACATACATCAAGAATCGAATTTATCAACATAATCTATTGTTATGGTTTTTAAAATGCAGCTATCATTTACTATTTTTGTAGTCAAATGTCATTTTTGTTATCAATTTAACTTCTAGCATATGCATTTTGAAGATATATTTGTCGATAGAATTTTCTTAGGCAAGGTAATACTGAAAAACAAGCTGCTATTTAAAGTGATGATTCCAATATTCCATTGAATGACTGTATTTTCAAAAATTAGAGATACTAACCTGGATTTTGTTTACCTATATTCACTTTCATTGATACGAATCTTATAGAACTGTTGATGTCAATGTTCGATGTCGTTAACTTCTCTTCAGTTGAACATGGAAGTTGAGAAGCAAATTTAATATTCATGCGGGGGGAATAGAAATATCTTTTGCCTCTTTAATGAAACCTATTTTGATCATTTTCCTCTTTGGGACTCTTTAATTATTTATAGATCTTTATAAACATGTTTATAAATATTTGTAAACTCTTATTGATCATACAATATTCATTATTGATAATTTAAAACCTTATAAATGATTTACAAAATCTTTCTATAAATACAAACTATTATATATGTTTTATAAGCCATTAGAATAGAATTAAAATAAATGACATTATTTTTTTTTGCAAATGATATATTAAGCATCAAAAATTATTTAAACTCAAGTAAATAATTTATTAATTCTTTTTATAATGCATTAATATTTATGATAATGTCTTTATATCAAATCATATGTTTTATATATGTATATTATGATTTAAAGAGAAAAAGCTATTTTACCACTGATTTATAATAGAAAAATAACTTAGTATATTAGTTTTATTAACTACTTGTTAAAAATATACTTTCTATAATTGATAAATAGACTACAAATGAAGAAAAAAAAGAATTGTTATATAAGAATTTTCATAATTGCTTACCACCGATATTATAATGATTATGCGTAAGATTATATAGATTGTTTGGTAACTAACATTGATTAGTTTCTATGATTGTCTCTTCTAAATTTAAATAAAGAAATAAATAATAAAAAAACATTCAATCAATTAAATTAAGAAAATTAATTGGGAAGTTAGTGATATATCAGTAAATTCTCAGTTAATATATAGGAGATTTAGTATAAATAACGACGATACTTCCGGAAACATACTATCTAACTAATCAATTGTTAGTACCCTAGTAGAATTGAAGCTATGACTTAAATTTTAGTGCTCACGTGTCAACACCACAACTCTCCTCACAACCCTTATTAAAATGGACTTATATTACTAGAAAATCAACATAATTGTCATTGTCTTACAATATTATATGTAAGTCGAGACACATTTAGGGCATGATGGCTTTCCCTGCTATCATCCACAAAAAACAGATTTTGCAGTTGATCGCGGTTGTTTGGTGTTTCACAACAACCATAGATAATGCTATAAATCTCTTCAAACCACTACAAATCTTTAAAAATCCAAAAGCTTATTCTAGCGTTTGCGGTTGCGAACGGTTGCGGAAAGGTAAAAAAAAAATATTAAAAAAAAACTATATAAGTATAAAATAAATATTCAGTTAAAATGTTAATTGAACTAATGAAATACCAAAATATATATATTATTTTAGGGTGTTTTGCAAAAGTGACTCAAAATTTCAACTCAAATGCAAAACTAACCCACCATTTTTTTTAGAACTTTTTTTTGCCTTATTCACCCTAAATTTTCGAGTTATTCACAAAAATGCCATTGTTTTTTTTAAATAAGTCTTTTACTCTCATCATCCTTATTTTTACCAAATATTTACAATATTGTCATTGCCATCAATCCCCCAACTACCATGAACAACCCAATTTGAAGGTCTTAATGACAAAAAAAAACAAATTTTTCTCTTACTATCTCATTTGTTGTGGCATTCAAACCACATGTGTTTTACTTTCCTTAAAAAATCATTCAAAAAACCCAAGATTTTTATTCTAAACTTTGTAATGTTCATAGAGTAACGGATTGGTAGCTTGAGTATTGAAGTTCTGTGTGCTTGGAGAAGCCTAAGCAAGTCATCTGACGTGTCCAAGGTAATGAAATCGATATTATTTTTCACATATGTTCGCGAAGAAGGCTTCTAGAGAAGTCTTCTGGTCAATGCATTAGTTTTGCAATTGAAATTTTGCGTGTTTTGACTAGAAGACTTCCCAACAGTCTTCTAACTTTCTTTTGATTACACAAGCAAAACGAGAAGACTTCCCTAGCCAGTCTTCTCGGATTAAACAGGTTGGTTTTGCAATCTGCACCGAAATTTGTCAAAAATTTGACTTATGATAGAAGACTTCTCTAGGAAGTTCTTTCGGCGGAAGACTTCTTGAGAAGTCTTCTTTTTTATAACATGAAGTCTTCTCAGCGTTGCCAGAAGTCTGCCTAGGTTACTTTTGCAATTGAGAATTAATTAGCAAAACATTAAATATTAATGAGAGACATCCTCTAGAAGTCTTCCAGCGGGAAGACTTCTCTAGACGTCTCTCAAGTTTTATTCCGGTTTCTGGTCAAAACATGGTAACAGAGAGAAGACTTCTTAAGAGGTCTTCCGTCGGAAGACTTCTAGAGAAGTCTTCTCAATAATATTTAATGTTTTGCTATTAATTCTCAACTGCAGAAAGTAACCCAGACAGACTTCTGGCGACGCTGAGAAGACTTCATGTTATAAAAAGAAGAACTTCCCTAGAAGTCTTCCACCGGAAGACTTCTAAAGAAGTCTTCTACAGGAATCTCAAATTTCTGGACAACGAGTCGGTCAATTGCAAAACTAACCTGTTTACTTCGAGAAGACTTCTAGCGAAGCTCTTTTTCTGAGGAATTTCGAGAATTTTTTCAAAATCAAAAGTAAGCCAATATTTACAAAGGAAGGACTTCTCATATGTCTTATACAGAGTAGACTTCTGAGAGAAGTCTTCCTTCGCTAAATTTACGATTGCAAAAGTGACCTAAACGGAAGACTTCTTTAGAAGTCTTCTACTGGGGATGACTTCTTTAGAAGTTTCTTCAGGGTAGACTTCTTAAGAAGTCTTCTACGTCAATCTTTATTCAACTTCAATTTCTCAAAACTCAAAACGAATTTTTAATATTTTCTTGTTAATTTAAGTGTGTATTGGGGCTCCTGAGTGAATTCATAACTAAATGATGAATAATTATGAGGTTACAAACTTTTTATGTTATTAATGTTCCTAGCTAAACGCGTAGGAAGACTTCTTAAGAAGTTTTTCGTGAGAAGACTCAAGAAGTCTTCCGTAAGAAGAGACTTATGGAAGACTTTTTAAGTCTTCCATAAGTCTTCTGTAAGTCTTCTCAGTTTTTTATTTTTAATATGATCTGTGCGTGTTTGCTAATGTGTTTTAATATGATTTTTTCAGATGATGCTTCAGTTACCTGTTGTTTACGGAGAATGGTTGATAGAAAGATAATTCTTGGGATTTTGTTGTGTGATAATGTCAAAGGAGCGAGAATGTTCTTTCTTGAGTGATGGTTCTACATATGATGAACTTGTTGAAATGGCTATAGAAGATTTTAACCTGGATAAGAACGCTGAGGTTGTGGATTTAACTTACTTGTTACCAGACGCAGTAATGCAACAAATAGCTCCTGATACTCCCTCCTCTTCATGTTACAAGTGATAGACAAGTTTAGAACTTGATCAAGATAAGATAAAACACATGTTGTATGTCTTTGTGTATTCTAGCCGAGCGCAGGATGAGGAATGTCAATGATGCAACACTGAAGGAAACCTAGCTGTTGAAGGAGAAGAAGAAAATGGAGGGGAAGAAGAAAATGACAAGTGAAGATGATGATAATTTGCCTCAAAATATAAATGATGAGGAGGATAAGTATGTTGCTGAAGTGTTGATGATGATGAGTTGATGAGAGATTAGCACGTGAGTATCGGGATGAGTTAAGGATAGCAGGACGAGGAAGAGGAAGAGGAGGAGAGGAGAGAGGAAGGGAAGAGAAGAGGAGAGAGATATATGTTTTGAGATATTTCAAGAGATCTAGTGCTAATGAAGGAGAAAGCTCGAAGGGATAGTTGACCCAATTATCTATGTCAGGCAGGAGTTTTATAGTGTCACTAAGCGGTCACTTGGTTGTTGCAGAGTTCCCATTGCGGTGAAACTAGCTGGAGATGATAGGCAATACACAGTTTCTCTCTTCAAGATATACAGCAGCCACTAAACTACTCTACTTGTAAGCAAATGTCTTGTTCCTAGGGTGGGCAAGATGGAAGCTTAGAGCGAAGTGTGAACATGGAAACAAACATGTTTTGGGTAACAAAGTATGTGAAGGATCTCATACATTTTCCTATGGTCTGACGACTCGGGCTCATCCGAAAATTTGTACTTATGCGATAGTGGTGTTGGGTCCACTTTGTCGTAGTAGATTGCGCAATTGGGAATCATTGGAGGGTTTAGAATCGATAAGTATGTAAATACAAGGATGCAGTGAGGACAATGTTTGGCATGCTCTAGATTACACAACATTTCACATACAGGATAGCATTTGTTCACATATGCTCAAATTGGTAAGAGGATCAGCAGAAGAAGGGTATTATAAAGGAGGCTGCTTCATATTTGGAAGCAAATCACGTTAGCAAATCTGGTATCCTAGACTCGAGTATACACTAGCGAACTTAGATGCTTGCACTGTAAGTAAATTAGATTTAGAGCTATACTATTTATGATCATTTGGGGATTCTATTGCCTGGTTTTCAAGTAATCAAGAAGGGTCATTGTTGGTGGCGACTTGGTAAGTATTACACTGCTGAGACTCGCGGAGATTAGTTGGAGAGAGATGTTAATGTTAGTGTGCATAGCTAGAGGGCAGATCGCAACGCATCGGTAATATTTTTAGATATTTCTTGGTTGTTTGGGGAATCGTAGAGTATAAGAAGCTATGATTGTATTTGGAGGACTTCGCGCGC
>CAJHQP010009164.1:0-23581 GCA_905132765.1 Moricandia arvensis
CATCTCCTTTTTCATTGGCCTTCTCTAACCTTAGAGGTTTTTGGATCTTTTGCCTCCTCTTTGAGTGTCCCTCGTCTTTTCATTACAAAGATCTATAGGATTCAAGGGTGTATTCTTTTCTGAAATTGTTTTTGTTGGTCGCCACAATCAGACTTGCCGTTTGAGGTTAGGTTTAGTCGGAATGGGTTTCCACGATGTCGATCGCTGCCCATGCACGAAGTGTCGATCGATTCTTCGTCTCTATTGTCGATCATGGTCGTTGATTAAATGGTGTCGATCGATGTTAGTTTGATTTCGCATGAGGGGGCTACAATTCTGTAGTTGTTTCACCGTCGGTCGATCGCTAAGTTTTCCTTGCATCCGAATCGATGCGGACCGGAATTTTACGAGTGGATATAGAATTTTCCACAAGAAAAGTTGTGTCTTGGGGTGTTTTCACTTTTCTTGCCAGAAAAACCTCATCAATATAATTTCATTGAAGTGGTGACCTTGAACCTGTTCTCCATTCTTCTCCTTATTCAGGCCTCTCATGTCTCCTAATGGTTCTCCAAACTTCTTCACATGGGTGCTTTGAGGTTTTCGAACTTGGTATTGAGGTGAGGTTACATGCCCATCTATTTTCTTTCCGTTGAAATCCACAGTTTCACTTCTGTTTTTCCTCAATTAACTCTATCAACCGTTGCTTCAATCTTGCTTCCCGAGTATTTGAGGAGATTTTTGGTAGTAGGGAAGATCTATATGTCCTTCTCATTGTTGATAAGGGTTTCGCTGTGAAAAACTCTGATTAAAGTTACTCCTTTGACCCAGCACCATAGGAAGTTCCTGCTAAAACCCTGGATTTTCTTGTCTTTGAAACCATTCCATCAAGTAGTTCACATCCTCTTCTTCATTTCTCATTCGTCTCCAGGACTCTATCGCTTTTTACTACCTCTGCAAAAAGTAACCGTTTTCTGAAAAAAATTTTGGAACACTATCCAGCTTTGCTTTTACCTCTTCAATTACTGCTTTTGCTTATTGTTGGAAGTGATTTCTTCCTCCCCTCCAAAAATCTGTGTCTTGGTACTTCTCTAGATGGCTAGTTCTCAATTCAATCTTGGAGGCTTATTCAGGGCTCCTAGTGCTGAAATTTCCTTCACTAGATGTGTCCAAAGGGCATGTGATACTTCCAGATCCAATACGCTCTGAACGTTAAGTGCTAAGGAATTGCACTTCGTTGAACCCATGATGTGGACACGTCTCTCTGGTATTGGATTTACTTGAATCTGATCCATGAGTTTCTATAGACTGTGAAGGCTCTTTGTGAAAAAGTAGCAATTTGCTCCTCAGATCTTTTGCTCTTGCATCATCAAAGGAAGTACGCCAAGAAGCGTTCTTAATGCAGTCCAGGGATGTCAGAGATCCTGGTGGTAGCTGCTTAAGCCAATTTATGAAGCTTTTCCAGCAAGTGAGTACTTGAAGAACTTGACTAGAAAAGAAGATAGTCTCATGACTCCATTCGGTGCTTTAATAGCAGTCACTAGGATCCTCCAAATTCTCCAGTATGATCCATAGGTGTTGTGTCGTACCATTGTGGTAAGGTGTCGCTGTGCTACAAGCCGAAGTACGAGCTCTTGATCTCTTAAATCGTTCGTCTTTGAATAAAGCTGAGGACCAATGGTGGATCTCGTTGCGTATGTTGCTTTCTTTGCAGACCGTGCTTATCGAGTGCTGTGGGTCGGAGATACAGTAAGTCTTGTCCTTTGTTGCTCCTGGTTACTCTTTTGCATGCACCAGGAAAACAAAGAAAAGAAAAATCAGTAAACCTTGAAAGTAACAAACCTTAGACTAAGTCCTAGACAATATATATTAATGGCGATCAATGTTCCCCTTGGCAACGGCGCCAAATTTGATCGTGTGTGTGTTTTATGTTTCCTTATAGTGTATTAAATATCCTAAACAAACAACAATCAAATTAACCCTTAATCCTAACACACAAGAAATGATAATACTCTGTCAAGAGAGATCGAGTGTAAATACATGTGATCGTATCTGGCATTGAGAACATGCACACAATAGATCTATTTCTAATATGGCTAGCTACGGGTAACTGCATATATTTATTGGTATGCAGTGATCAGGTCAAGGAATATATCCTTAGTGTAGAAGTATAGATGAAATATGGAAATAATATGCTAGTACTCGTATAATATGGAAAAATATGCTAGTAATGTAATATGAAATATGCTAGATCTAGGATTTCAGACCCAGTGAGTATAGTAGAGAGAAGTAAAGTATTTAATCATGCGAACTCGAAATCTAATAAAACAGACAGCCGCTCTCGCATTGCGCGGCTATCTTGTTGACTTAGTCCCATGTGGTGTCTCAGCTTCTCGCTTGTTGACTACGGATATGACCATCGCAGCGATGGCAATGATCCTGCGCTCGGATCGATGTTTCTTGAGTCCAGCGTTATGACATAATCGATAAGTATCCACTAGATTAACTAAATCAACTCTCGTCTAGCAACCTAGCTCAGACAGATAGATTAGTAGTAGATCATGCTCTCGTTTGCGCCTAACTATCCTATTATCAGGGTTCTAGTTAGCTACTCTAGAACAAAAGAAATAAAACACAATTCTATTAATAGATATAAGAATGACCTTAACATCTATTGTTTGGCTAATCCATCAGTACCATTAATAAACCCTAACCTAGTTGATAACTACTCAAACATAGTTGAAGTAAGAATACTAATCTGAATATTGGGGTTTCAAAGCATACTTAGTACACTTAGCACCCTAGTACTAGCACACTCACAAGCACCCCCTTTTTTCTGGTGCAATACATAAAGTATAAATATAAAACTCTAAATTCTAGGACAAAAACTCGTCCAAGGGTAATCTTGTGTTATGTCTCCAACTTGGGCTTTGAAAGTGGACTGTCTGCGAACTAGACATCGATCGATGGCGGACGTGCAACATCGATCGATCTTAGTCATGTAACATCGGTCGACGCCTATGTTGTATCGTCGATCGATGGTAATCTCGTACTTTGGTTCTCTTCAATGATCAGCTATGGATTATTCCTCTCCAAATTCTCCAAAAGCTCCAAGTATCTCCATATATCTCCAAAACGTACCTAGACTTTTAAAGAACCTCAAAACATAGCCTAGACACACATAACATACCCTAAATGGAGTCTATAACATGGTATAAAACTGGTAATAAATAGGCTATATCAGACGTTCGATGGACGCTTCAAGATTTAGTAAATATTGCTGCTGGTAATTGAAAGTTAGATTCTTAAGACAGTGAGTGTTAGAACAAAGAGTTTATGCAGATTTAGAAAAGAGCGCTACTATTACAGATGGTCGTGTCCAATCTATGTTATTGTGATTTGAAGTTCTTTGGATTAGCCAATTACCATCAGAAGGTTGTTTCAAGAGTTAGAAACCATATAAACTGTTGAGCTGATCGACTGAGAATGGTGTTACCTTGGAATGAAGTTAAAAGGATTGATGAAGTAATCAATCAGATAGAGAAGTCTCTACGTCTACACATATCTTAGATTTGCATGAGCCTAACAGCCATATACTATTGCATGGACGATATCTTTGTGTTGGCCTTAGGTAAATGCTGATGAAAGACGATTGGGTAATCGTCTATGCATCAGAGAGCTAAACAAGGATAAGGTAATTATCGGATGCACGAGCTGGAGTTGCTGAATTTGTTGCAGATCAAATTTCGCAACCATTTCAGTATGGAGAGGATGGAGAGTGTTCAATGATCAAAAGAAGCCTACAAAAAGTAAATGCATTTGTTTATGCTTAGAGGAGAGTAAATTCCGTGTGATATTGGAGAAAGATCTCAAGAATCATGAAGAAGAATTTGGCTTCCCTTATAAGGAGAAAGTGAAGAGTCTTCAAGATTGCAAGTAGTACTCAAGATGGCTTACTTTTTATATATGAGGAACTCAGATTGAAGAATGGAACTTAGGGAAAACATGGAAGAATTTTATGAAGAGAATTTTCAGAGAATAGTATGAGAATTGTGCCATGTACAAATTCAGTAAGAGGAGATGTGGAGAAGGAACCCAAGTCCTACCTGAAGTTAAGCATGATGATTAGAAAAGAGATGTTAAGTGAACCCGAGGGAGATTGATGAATGAAAGAAAGGTATGACCATAAGGGAAATGGAAATGCCAAGGTTGTTAAGATATCAGAGGATGTATCAATACAGAAAGTCTGGAGTCGTCGTACAAGAGTACTCAATTGGTGAATCAAGCGTGGGTATAGACAAACCTTTTGGATGCCTCAGTTGTTGGGTAGAAGAAGGAAATCAGGAAAGCAATAGGACCAGACTTTGTTATGGGGAACATTAGAGAGATTGGAGTTGTTCAGAAGTTTATGAAGAGGGCCTCAGATAGATCATAAATTTACTGAAGATTGTAAGGAAGATAATTCTTGGAATGGGTGAGTGTGTGTATTTGAGAGTAGCACCCTTGGTCTGAATCATGTTAGCGTGATTGATCGTGCATGTTCTTGTTTGATTGTTGCACGGTTAATCAAGTTGACATCGACAAGACCCGAGATGTTACCTTCACGTATGGCACATCACCTAACGTTCCACATTTTATGTTGTTGATATAAGAGAAAGGCAGATAGGAAGATTTCAGATTGATGGTATTAAGAGACTCAAGGCTGTCAAAAGAAGTATCTAAACCGCAGTGAAGAGAGTTGTGTTGCAGTAACGCATTTATTTCTTCTTTAAGGTGTTTGCTCAGAAAAGAAAGGATTGTTTGTAAGAGTTGGGGAAATCGGCAATCTGATATATGATCTGTACCGAGTAGTGAGTTTATCAGAGTTGGAAAGGTTGTCTATAGACCAGAGCTTCTTGCAGATATGCTTATGCATCTATTATGTTAAGTGTTGATGTTGTGTAAGAAAATATAAGACTCAAGTATGATAGAGCCCTCAAACTAGAGAACTTGCAATCCAGTCTGCCTATCCTAAAGGTCCTTTGTGGATAGTAAACGTCAACATTAGAAGATTCTGAGAATCAGATTTTTTTTGTAATGTCAAGTAGTTGGTGGGAACCAACCATCAGTTGTTTTGGACATGAGAGATGAGGATAATTTTAGAGCTGATTAATATGAACTCTTTGCAGAGACTCCTAGTGATTCAGCAAAGTGTGTAGTTCTAATGTTTTGAGAATTTGGGGACGAAGTCTTTTGAGGGCGGGGAATATTTAATTAACACTTCACTGACTGCGATTTGGAATTTGGTCGAAATGAAATACTCGCTCGACCAGTTGGCAGTTGGGTCGTCCGACCCAATTAAAATTAAAATCGACCATGTGATAACTAAAATCTCGCACGGAATGTCTGAGCTGAAAGACCTTCCCTTGATTAGTTTTTGATTCGAGGTGTTAATTATATCTGGTCGAGTTATACTATTATATAGTATGAGTTTATCCAAAAGCAAGGACGAGAACCAAGGAACGAAAAGCATTTGATCAAAAACTGGTATGGGATACGTTCAGCTGCTTGTAAGTCATGTGCATGTCATGTGCTGCCTGGCTGCTTGCTTTCTTACTGAAACTGGACATGTGACTTGCACCTTCCTGCCTGCTTGATACATTAAAAGTCATGTGAATTGCACAATTGCTTGAAGTTCTTCATGTGAAGGAAATGACCTTACTTCATGGGAGGGAAAGTGTGATTCACCTCACCCACATGTCTCATTCTGAACTGAAACTTTTTTCCTTTCTTGCTGAGTCTTCTCCTGCTGTTTCCCATGTCATTTATTACCTTGTACTCTTCCTGGTCGAGCTCATTAATCTCAGAAACAAGACAGAAAAATTCAGAGAGAAAGAGAGAAAAATCTGTGAGAAAAATCCATGAAAAAAATCAGAGAAAATTAAGAGAAGAGAAGTGAGCTTGGACGACCCTTTCCCACCCTCTTCTGACTTCAATCAGTGAGATTGTCTGTGTTAAGAGATGAAGTTTTTGGCGTCATGAAGTAGAGAATCACCCATGTTCTTCACCCTTTGATTATAATCGGTAAGATGTAAGTTCTTTTTTGAATCAGTCTTATGTGAGCAGTTGTGTTGGATTGGCTGTGATTCACCTTTGGTCTGATTAAATCCGACCTTGGCTTGATGTGATAACTAATAAGTTTGGGGGTGGCTTCATCTTAGTGTGGATTGATATTATTTCAGTTCATGCGTCTCCTAGCATCTAAACAACTTAGCTGAAAGGATTTATCGTTGAAGCAAACTAATCTTAGCTAAGTTTAACCTAACTTATCATGGTCTGAACTAAACTTTTCCATACTGAAAATATCTGAAGCTGAGTTGAGTTTCTTTTTGAACCATCTTGATTAAACTTTGCTCCAACCGGTCTGTTATTGCTTCTGATGTCGAGGTCAGTGGCTGGACAGCCGAATAATGCCTTGTCCTCATTCTGTTTTGGGAGTGATCAGCAATTAGAGAACATTTAGCTTGAGCTCGAGTCTAGTCTTCCTTAGCCAATCTCATGGATTTTAAATGTGAGTCTAGGTAGATGTTAATGAGTTATGAATGAGTATAGTATGTTTGTGTACTAAGAATGGTTGATTGATTAAGTATTGTCTCTTGATATATATTTAATTATGAAGTGTTTGCCTTGTGTAAACACTAATGAATTACTAAGGATAATTCTTTGAGGTTTTCCTGAGCCTTAGTACTTGTTCTCAAGTACTCATATTTATAAGTATATAATTAAATTGTAAGTAAAAATAAAGTGAAGTCTTATCGTATTCACTCTCCCTAAAGGCCTCGCATTATTGTGACTTGGTCCTGCGAATGGATCAAGGTCATGAAGACACGATGATGGGATAGCACCCTGAGGGCCGTGTACTGCATGAAGATGCAGTCTCGAATGTTCATAAGGGTGTTCGAGGATGATGGTAATGCTAACTCAATAGGCTCGGTTAGCCTTTGTGGTTTATCGGGTCTAGTATATATATTGTATTTATATATGAGTGAATGGCGGGTAAATTGGAGATGATGTTTAAGATAGGATTCACATCGATGGAATGATAGGTCTTATATATATATATAATAATTAAGGAATATATTTCCTATGCATTCAAATGGTGCAACTGCTCGGGATACTATTAATATGTATTGGGGGTGCGGGAGTAGACTCACTGAGTAAACTAGTTACTCATGACTCATTTGTGATGCAGGTAACCAATAGGCGGGAGACCATTACTCTAGGACGGGAAGGAACAACATTAGCATGCAGTAGTTTTATTATCCTTGCATAGTAGTTTTGATATATCTTATGTATAAAGTTTGTTGAGCAAAAACCTCGAGGTTAATCTATAACATTTTTAAGATGCTTTTGAAAGAATTTTATATAATGTACGAGTTCCATATGATATTATTCGTTTTCCAGATGAACTAACTATTGGGTATTACTCAGTCGGGTTGGAAAGCCTCGGGTTGTACCTAATAGAATATGCGTACTTAGGCGATTGGCCTAAGGTACCTGGATCTGTTCCGGAAACTTCAGGTTAATCGTTGAGGTACACATTGTGGCCTCTTGGTTTGGTTTAAGTTACTAGTGATTGGCTGTGCATGTTCTTGTTTGATTGCTGCACGGCTGGTCGAGTCAACTTGTACTTAGACCAGATTAGGGGTATCACAGAGACTGTCCACATAACGGGTTCAACGAAGTGCAGCTGCTTAACACTTTCTTCAGAGGTATTGGGTTGCAGTATCAGATGGCTTTGGACAAGGCTAGTGAAGGGCATTTCAGCACTAGGAGTCCTGAAGAAGCTACGAGAAATTGAAATCTGACATCCAGCAGCAGTACCTGACATTGGTGTGCTTATTGTTCTAGCAGGGTATAAATATCCTAAACAATTAACTATCAAATAAACCTTTAATCCTAACACACAAAAAATACCCTTGCCAAGAGAGATCAGGTGTAGTACTTAGGGATCAAATCCACAGAGAGCAATGGCACACAATAGGTTTCTTATTTTCTAAAGACTAAGCTAGGTGATTATATATATTGGTAACAAGTGATCAATTTAAGGAAATATTCATTATTAGAAGGCATAGATGCAATATGGAAATATGCTAATAATGTAAGTATGAAAATATGATAATAGACTAACTAGATGCAAATGTAAATATGCTTGATCTAGGGTTTCAAGCTTAATGGATTTGTAGAGAATAGGAAGAACGAAAATGTAAATATTATATAACTCAAATATTAACTATTCTGACCCTTTTAACTCCAAATCTTGTATGCGAGCAAAAGGAAAGACCATCGATCGGCGACTAAGGCCTGATGTCGATCAATGGTGAAATCAGAAGGAAGTGTGAACGAGATTTGATATGTTCACCAAGCTAATTAGACCATCTCTCGCATGCGCCTAACAACCTAGTTCAATGGAGTCTATTATGGCACAAAAGCTACTCTCGTAGTCGTCCATGTCCTACTAACGAGATCCTAGTTAGATACTCTAGAATGAAAGCATTAAGCACAACTCAATTGATTGATATTAACCTAACCTAGCAATCCTACTTTTGGGCTAATCCATGATTGCTATTATTCAACCCTAAGTCTAGTTGACAACTACTCTGACATAATATAAGTAAGAACATAGTCTGAATATAATGCATAGTTAAAATATTGGGTTCCAATAAAAATCTCCCTAAGGAGTATTGAATCTTCTCCCCTAAAAACTCTAAAACTATCTTAGAAAATTAAAACTCTCTGGAACACGCGCTGCCCCCTTTTAGGTGTCATACATAAAGTATAAATATAAAACCATGAAATCTAGGTCAAAACTCGTCCAGGGGTAATCTCGTAATCTTTTTTCTTCTCTATAACTTGGGCTTGAATTCGGTTGTCTGTGAATTAATTATCGATTGATGGCAAGTGTACAACGTCTATCGATCTTGGTCATGTAACATCGGTCAACACCAATGATCAGCGACGGATTATTCTTCTCTAAATTCTCCAAAAGCTCAAAGTATCTTCATATATCTCCAAAATGTACCTGGACCTATTAAAGACCTTAAAATAGGCCTAGACACACATAATAGACCCTAAATAAAGCATATAACATGGCCTAAAACTGGTAATAAATAGGCTATATCAACTCCCCCAGAACTAAACTGTTGCTTGTCCTCAAGCAAACAAGCCCGCGAAAAAGGTTTTGAAAAGCGAAGACTCACATAATGTCTAAGTATAACTGTCACCCTTCTTTAATGCAACCACATCTTATCAAGTCAATCACAGAGAAATTTTATATACCCTATCCATACCATATCCTAGTATAGCAACCAAATTCATTCTATCAACATCTTAGCGAATACTAGTTTGACTCGCCCGTCTACTGATTTCATTTATTTACATAAAATAAAAGTGCATGATTTACCTTAGGAGTATCGATCAAAGGAAATATGGACTCTTACCTCTGCAAGTATCTGAATACACAGGTAGTCTTCTCTGATTCCTTTCATCTCTCTCTTCTCACTTCTTCTTAGTAAATGTCTTCCTTCTTTTGCGGGTATCATTTTATTTTTTTAATTGACTGAGATACTTGGATAGGCTTCCATGAATCAAGCTCTAATTATTGTAGCCACCAGATCATGTTCACTGCTTTTTGACCTTTATATTTTTCTAGGATCATATGAATCAAGCTTTAATTGTTGTAGCCACCAAATCCTGTTCGATTCCTTTTTAATCTGAAGGGGAGATAGGGGAATCAGAAGCCACACAGACTTTTACCTTCCAGACTTGCAGAAGGAATCCGGTCTAGTGTATATCAAAAAATCCCAAAGCAAGCAAATAATGTCAGGATTAGTGTTGGAAATCAGCTTCGGTTCCTTCAAATTTCTAAGCAAGTGGGATATAGTGCAGGATGATCCACTTTGGTATCTCTAGTAATCTCTGTAAACAACCTTCTTAAAATGGTGCTAAAGTGTGGTTAGTCAATAATAAATCTTGATCATAGTCCCCTTTTTGAATGTCCCTCATCTTCTCTATCAATATACATAGCTTCATATGGGTATGTATTCTGATCTGAAATTGTCATGGTTGGACGTACAAAAAAAAGCTCGCATTTAGGTTCGGTAGCTGTACTGGATTTCTCTCCGGTCGATTGATTCCATGTGTGTACTGTCGATCGATTCTTTATGTCCCTCTGTCGATCGATGTTACGGAAACAATATCGATAGATGTTAGTCGATTCACAGGAAGCCACTGAGTTTGTGGGTTTCACCGACGATTGATTCTTACCAGTGGTGTCGATCGATGCGTATTAGCGTTGCCGAGTGAAACTGAATTTTCCACACAAAAATTCCTATCTTGGGGCTTCAGTCTCTTGACTTCCTGCCATAAATCATCATCAATCAAAGTTATATATTAACTAGTATGAGTTTATCCAAAAGCAAGACGAGAACCAAGGAACGAAAAGCATTTGATCAAAAACTGGTATGGAATACGTTCAGCTGCTTGGAAGTCATGTGCATGTCATGTGCTGCCTGGCTGCTTGCTTTGTTACTGAACTGGACATGTGACTTGCACCTTCCTGCCTGCTTGATAAATTAAAAGTCATGTGAATTGCACAATTGCTTGAAGTTTCTTCATGTGAAGGAAATGACCTTACTTCATGGGAGGGAAAGTGTGATTCACCTCACCACATGTCTCATTCTGAACTGAAACTTTTGTCCTTTCTTGCTGAGTCTTCTCCTGCTGTTTCCCATGTCATTTATTACCTTGTACTCTTCCTGGTCGAGCTCATTAATCTCAGAAACAAGACAGAAAAATTCAGAGAAAGAGAGAAAATCTGTGAGAAAATCCATGAAAAAATCAGAGAAAATTAAGAGAAGAGAAGTGAGCTTGGACGACCCTTTCCCACCCTCTTCTGACTTCAATCAGTGACATTTTCTGTGTTTAAGAGATGAAGTTTTGGCGTCATGAAGTAGAGAATCACCCATGTTCTTCACCCTTTGATTATAATCGGTAAGATGTAAGTTCTTTTTTGAATCAGTCTTATGTGAGCAGTTGTGTTGGATTGGCTGTGATTCACCTTTGGTCTGATTAAATCCGACCTTGGCTTGATGTGATACTAATAAGTTTGGGGGTGGCTTCATCTTAGTGTGGATTGATATTATTTCAATGGTCTCCTAGCATCTAAACAACTTAGCTGAAAGGATTTATCGTTGAAGCAAACTAATCTTAGCTAAGTTTAACCTAACTTATCATGGTCTGAACTAAACTTTTCTATACTGAAAATATCTGAGCTGAGTTGAGTTTCTTTTTGAACCATCTTGATTAACCTTTGCTCCAACCGGTCTGTTATTGCTTCTGATGTTCGAGGTCAGTGGCTGGACCAGCCAAATCATGCCTTGTCCTCATTCTGTTTTGGGAGTGATCAGCAATTAGAGAACGTTTAGCTTGAGCTCGAGTCTAGTCTTCCTTAGCCAATCTCATGGATTCAAATGTGAGTCTAGGTAGATGTTAATGAGTTATGAATGAGTATAGTATGCTTGTGTACTAAGAATGGTTGATTGATTAAGTATTGTCTCTTGATATATATTTAATTATGAAGTGTTTGCCTTGTGTAAACACTAATGAATTACTAAGGATAATTCTTTGAGGTTTTCTTGAGCCTTAGTACTTGTTCTCAAGTACTCATATTTATAAGTATATAATTAAATATGTAAGTAAAAATAAAGTGAAGTCTTATCGTATTCACTCTCCCTAAAGGCCTCGCATTATTGTGACTTGGTCCTGCGAATGGATCAAGGTCATGAAGACACGATGATGGGATAGCACCCTGAGGGCCGTGTACTGCATGAAGATGGCAGTCTCGAATGTTCATAAGGGTGTTCGAGGATGATGGTAATGCTAACTCAATAGGCTCGGTTAGCCTTTGTGGTTTATCGGGTCTAGTATATATATTGTATTTATATATGAGTGAATGGCGGGTAAATTGGAGATGATGTTTAAGATAGGATTCACATCGATGGAATGATAGGTCTTATATATATATAATAATTAAGGAATATATTTCCTATGCATTCAAATGGTGCAACTGCTCGGGATACTATTAATATGTATTGGGGGTGCGGGAGTAGACTCACTGAGTAAACTAGTTACCCATGACTCATTTGTGATGCAGGTAACCAATAGGCGGGAGACCATTACTCTAGCACGGGAAGGAACAACATTAGCATGCAGTAGTTTTATTATCCTTGCATAGTAGTTTTTGATATATCTTATGTATAAAGTTTGTTGAGCAAAAACCTCGAGGTTAATCTATAACATTTTTAAGATGCTTTTGAAAGAATTTTATATAATGTACGAGTTCCATATGATATTATTCGTTTTCCAGATGAACTAACTATTGGGTATTACTCAGTCGGGTTGGAAAGCCTCGGGTTGTATCTAATATAATATGCGTACTTAGGCGATTGGCCTAAGGTACCTGGATCTGTTCCGAAAACTTCAGGTTAATCGTTGAGGTACACATTGTGGCCTCTTGTTTGGTTTAAGTTACTAGTGATTGGCTGTGCATGTTCTTGTTTGATTGCTGCACGGCTGGTCGAGTCAACTTGTACTTAGACCAGATTAGGGGTGTCACAGAGACTGTCCACATAACGGATTCAACGCTTAACACTTTCTTCAGTGGATTGGGTTGCAGTATCAGATGGCTTTGGACACGGCTAGTGAAGGACATTCAGCACTAGGACTCCTGAAGAAGCTACGAGAATTGAAATCTGACATCCACAGCAGTACCTGACATTGGTGTGTTTATTGTTCTAGCAGGGTAAAATATCCTAAACATTAACTATCAAATAAACCTTTAATCCTAACACACAAAACAATACTCTGCCAAGAGAGATCAGGTGGAGTACTTAGGGATCAAATCCACAGAGAGCAATGGCACAAATAGATTTCTTATTTCTAAAGACTAAGCTAGGGTGATTATAAATATTGGTAACAAGTGATCAATTTAAGGAAATATTCATTATTAGAAGCATAGATGCAATATGGAAATATGCTAATAATGTAAGTATGAAAATATGATAATAGACTAACTAGATGCAAATGTAAATATGCTTGATCTAGGGTTTCAAGCTTAATGGATTGTAGAGAATAGGAAGAACGAAAATGTAAATATTATATAACTCAAATATTAACTATTTCTGACCCTTTACTCCAAATCTCGTATGCAAGCAAAAGGAAAGACATCGCGTCGGCGACTAAGGCCTGATGTCAACGATGGTGAAACAAGAAGGAAGTGTGAACGAGATTTGATATGTTCACCAAGCTAATTAGACCATCTCTCGCATGCGCTAACAACCTAGTTCAATGGAGTCTATTATGGCACAAAAGCTACTCTCGTAGTCGTCCATGTCCTACTAACGAGATCCTAGTTAGATACTCTAGAATGAAAGCATTAAGCACAACTCAATGATTGATATTAACCTAACCTAACAATCCTACTTTTGGCTAATACATAATTGCTATTATTCAACCCTAAATCTAGTTGACAACTACTATGACATAATATAAGTAAGAACAATAGTCTGAATATAATGCATAGTTAAAATATTGGGTTCCAATAAAAATCTCCCTAAGGAGTATTGAATCTTTTCCCCTAAAAACTCTAAAACTATCTTAGAAAACTAAAACTCTCTGGAACACGCGCTGCCCCCTTTTAGGTGTCATACATAAAGTATAAATATAAAACCATGAAATCTAGGTCAAAACTCGTCCAGGGGTAATCTCGTAATCTTTTGTCTTCTCTATAACTTGGGCTTGAATTCGGTTGTCTGTGAATTAATTATCGATTGATGGCAAGTGTACAACGTCTATCGATCTTGGTCATGTAACATCGGTCGACACCAATGATCAGCGACGGATTATTCTTCTCTAAATTCTTCAAAAGCTCCAAGTATCTTCATATATCTCCAAAATGTACCTGGACCTATAAAGACCTTAAAATAGGCCTAGACACACATAATAGACCCTAAATAAGCATATAACATGGCCTAAAACTGGTAATAAATAGGCTATATCAACTTCCCCAGACCTAAACTTTTGCTTGTCCTCAAGCAAACAAGCCTGCGAAAAAGGTTTTGAAAAGCGAAGACTCACATAATGTCTAAGTATAACTGTCATCCTTCTTTAATGCAACCACATCTTATCAAGTCAATCACAGAGAAATTTTATATACCCTATCCATACCATATCCTAGTATAGCAACCAAATTCATTCTATCAACATCTTAGCGAATACTAGTCTGACTCGCCCGTCTACTGATTTCATTTATTTACATAAAATAAAAGTGCATGATTTACCTTAGGAGTATCGATCAAAGAAAATATGGACTCTTACCTTTGCAAATATCTGAATACACAGGTAGTCTTCTCTAATTCCTTTCATCTATCTCTTCTCACTTCTTCTTAGTAAATGTCTCCTTCTTTTGAGGGTATCATTTATTTTTTTAATTGACTGAGATATTTGGATAGGCTTCCATGAATCAAGCTCTAATTATTGTAGCCACCAGATCATGTTCACTGCTTTTTGACCTTTATATTTTTCTAGGATCATATGAATCAAGCTTTAATTGTTGTAGCCACCAAATCCTGTTCGATTCCTTTCTTAATCTGAAGGGGAGATAGGGGAATCAGAAGCACACAGACTTTTACCTTCCAGACTTGCAGAAGGAATCCGGTCTAGTGTATATCAAAAAATCCCAAAGCAAGCAAATAATGTCAGGATTAATGTTGGAAATTCAACTTCGGTTCCTTCAAACTTTCTAAAGTAAGTGGGATATACTGGCAGGATGATCCACTTTGGTATCTCTATAATCTCTGTAAACAACCTCTTAAAATGGTGCTAAAGTGTGGTTAGTCAATAAAAAATCTTGATCATAGTCCCCTTTTTGAATGTCCCTCATCTTCTCTATCAATATACATAGCTTCATATGGGTATGTATTCTGATCTGAAATTGGTCATGGTTGGACGTACAAAAAAGCTCGCATTTAGGTTGGTAGCTGTACTGGATTTCTCTCCTGTCGATTGATTCCATGTGTGTACTGTCGATCGATTCTTCTGTCCCTCTGTCGATCGATGTTACGGAAACAATGTCGATAGATGTTAGTCGATTCACAAGGAAGCCACTGAGTTTGTGGGTTTCATCGACGATGATTCTTACCGGTTGGTGTCAATCGATGCGTATTAGCATTGCCCGAGTGAAACTGAATTTTCCACACAAAAATTGCTATCTTGGGGCTTCAGTCTCTTGACTTCCTGCCATAAATCATCATCAATCAAAGAATTGACGTGGCGTCGTTTGCCCAACCTCAATTTTCTCCTTGATCAAGCTTCTCATGCTTCTTAATGGCCTCACTTGTTTGCATCACTTGATTCTCCAATTCTTCACATGAGTGCTAAGGTTTTGAACTTGGTATTGAGGTGGAGGTAAAGACCATCTATCTTCCCATTGAAATCCACAGTCATCTTCAGCTGTCCTTCAAAATTCTATAAACCATTCCTTCAATCTTGCTTTCCTGACTTTCTGAAGGAGGATTCTGGTAGTAGGTAGATCCATAAGTCTTATTGTTGTTGAAAGGCTTTCGCTGCAAGTTCTAGTAAAAGTTACTCCTTTGACCAGTACCATAGGATCTCCTGTTGAAGTATGAATTCCCTTGTCTCTAGAAAACATTCCAATCAATGTAGTTTACATCTTCTTCATCAAACTCATCGTCTCAAGACTCAATTGCTTCCATGTCCGCAAAAGTGACCTGCTTCTTGAAAAATTTCTTAACACTATCCAGTTTTGCCTTAACGTCTTCAATATGCTCCTTGCTCACAGTTGGAGCTGATTTCCTTCTCTTGAAATCAGTGTTCTTGGAGCTACTTTTGGATGCCAAGTTTTAATCAATCTTGTAGCTTCTTTAGGGCTTTTGGTGCTGAATTTTCCCTCACTAGCTGTGTCTAGAGCCATCTGATATTGTAATCCAATACCTTTGAAGAAAGTTCTAAGGAGCTGCACTTCGTTGAACCCATGATGTGGACAGTCTCTCTGGTAGGACTTGAATCTAATCCACGAGTTTCTAAAAGACTCTGAAGGTTCTTGTGACATAATCAAAGTAAGAATAATAATCTGAATATAATGCATAGATAAAACACTGGGGTTTCAATACAAATCTCCCTAGGGAGTTATGAATCTGCTCCCTAAATAGAATACTCAAGAACCTAGCACCGTACGTATCGTACGTATGCGTACATATCTTTTCTCTTCTCTCTCTGCTCATACATAAAATATAAATATAAAAACCCTAAGATCTAGGTCAAAACTCGTCTAAGGGTAAACTTGTAATCTTGTGTCATATCTTTAATTTGGGCTTGAAATCGTCTGTCTGCGGATTGGTCATCGATCGATGGCAAGTGGTCAGCATCGATCGATCTTGTTCATGTAACATCGGTCGACGTCAGGATAGTGCCGTCGATCGACAAAGTCTTGTTCTTCGACTCTCTCAAAGATCAGCTACAGATTATTCTACTCTAAATGCTCCAAAAGCTTCAAGTACTCTATATATCTCCAAAACGTACATGGACCTGTAAAACCTTAAAACATAGCCTAGACACACTTAATATACCCTAAATGGAGTCCATAACATGGCCAAAAACTGGTAATAAATAGGTTGTATTTGTACTCTACTAAGGAAAGATGGGGTTGTTGAACATGCGGATGATCAGGGACAAGAAGTGGAGAAGCCTGGTTTGAGAAGAATGCAAGATTGAGAAGGAACCGCCAATGTCATTTGGTACAAGGACTTATTACAATGCACAAGCTGTGGAACATCCCTCCCAAGCTGTGTGTTCATTTGCTAAGTACCCTGAAGAGAATTGTGCCTTCATGACCAGCCTAGATGAAAATAACATTCCTAGATCATATGAAGAAGCTATGATGGATAAGGCATGGAGAGAATCAGTAGGGGACGAAGCCAATGCAATGATCAAGAATGACACTTGGTATGAGAGTGAATTACCAAGAGGGAAAAAGGCTGTGTCAAGTAGATGGATCTTCACAATCAAATATCTTGCAAATGGAAAGATGGATAAGAAGAAAACAAGACTGGTTTACAAGAGGGTTCACCCAAACGTATGGAGAAGACTACATTGATACTTTTGCACCAGTGGCTAAACTTCACACAATCACAATAGTGTTGTCCGTGGCAGTGAACCTGGAATGGGGTCTTTGGCAGATGGATGTGAAGAATGCCTTCTTTCAAGGAGAGCTTGAAGATGAAGTTTACATGTATCCTCCACCTAGTTTGGAGAACTTGGTTCAAGAAGGAAATGTGTTATGTTGAGACTAAGGAAAGGCTATCTATGGACTTAAACAGTCACCAAGAGCTTGGTACAATAAGTTAAGCACAACTTTGAATGGTAAGGTGTTTAAGAAGTCTGAACTCGATCACACCCTCTTCACACTCACAACTCCCTCAGGTATTGTGTCCTCCTTGTGTATGTTGATGATATTATTATCACTGGAAATGATCAAAATGGTGTCAACTCAACCAAGGAGTTTCTAAAGTCAGTATTTGAAATCAAAGACTTGGGAGAGATGAAATACTTTCTTGGAATTGAGATATCTAGATCCAAGGAAGGATTGTTCATGTCCAAAGAAAGTATACACTTGATATTTTGAAAGATGCAGTGAAAAATGGAGGAAAGACAGCCAAGATGCCCTTGGAAGATGGATACAAGGTCCCACGTGAGGGGGAGATTGAAGATAGCAAGCCATTCAATGACCATAAGCTTTATAGGAAGCTTGTTGGTAAGTTAATATACTTAAGTATTACACGACCTGATATATGTTTTGCTGTGAATCAGGTGAGCCAACATATGCAACTCCCAAAGGAGCATCACTGGCGCATGGTTGAAAGGAGCTTGATGTATCTAAATGGATCACCGGATCAAGGTATTTGGATGGGTTGCAATGGGAACACTGAAGTGGTTGGTTACTGTGATGCGGACTGGGCTGGTGATAGAGCTGATAGGAAATCTACTACTGGCTATTGTACCTTCATTGGTGGAACCTGGTTACATGGAAGGGCAAGAAGCATAAGGTGATCTCATGTTCTAGTGCAAAGCCGAGTATAGGGCAATGTTGAAGTTGACAAACAAGTTGGTTTGGATCAAGGGAATACTGAAGCACTTGGAGATTGATCAAGCCACCCCTATGGTTAGGCATTGTGACAACCAAGTTGCTATTCTTTATTTGAGAGTATAGATGCAATATGGAAATATGCTAATAATGTAATATGGAAATATCTAATAATGTAATTATGGAAATATGCTACTAAACTAACTAGATGTAAATGTAAATATGCTAGATCTAGGGTTTCATGCTTAATGAATTATAGGGAATAAGAAGCACATATATGTAAATATTCTAGAACTCTAATATTAACTATTCTGACCCTTTTAACTCCAACTCTCGTATGCGAGCAAAAGGAAAAACCATCTATCGACGGCTAAGGCCCAATGTCGATCGATGGTGAAATCAAAAGGAAGTGTGAATGAGATTTGATATGTTTCACCCAGCTAATTAGACCAGCTCTCGCATGCGCCTAACAACCTAGTTCAATGGAGTCTATTCTGGCACAAACCTACTCTCGTAGTCGTCCATATCCCTACTTTCGAGATCCTAGTTAGCTACTCTAGAATGCAAGCATTAAAGCACAACTCAGTTGATGGAATATTAACTTAACCTAGCAATCCTACTTTGGGCTAATCCATTATTGCTATCATTCAACCCTAAATCTAGTTGATAACTACTCAGACATAATCAAAGTAAGAATAAATATCTGAATATAATGCATAGATAAAATATTGGGTTCCAATGCAAATCTCCGTTAGGAGTTATGAATCTTCTCCCTAAATAAAATACTAAATAACCTAGCAATGTATGTCTCCGTACGTCTGCCTTTTTTTGCCCCTCGTACATAAAGTATAAATATAAATTCCTAAAATCTAGGTCAAAACTTATCCAGGGGTAAACTTATAATTTGTGTTTGTCTCTAACTTGGGATTGAAATCAGCTGTTTGTGAATTGGTTATCGATCGATGGCAAGTGGTTAACACTGATCGATCTTGGTCACGTAACAATCGGTTGATGTCAAGATAGTGCCGTCGATCGACGGCAGTCTTGTACTTCGACTATCTCAATGATCAGCTACGGATTATTCTTCTCTAAATGCTCCAAAACTCTAAGTATCTCCATATATCTCCAAAATATACCTGGTCCTGTAAAGGACCTTAAAACATATCCTAGACACACATAATAGGCCCTAAACAGAGCCTAAAACTGGTAATAAATAGTCTATATCAGTTATCCACTTCCTGAACTTTGACTTGTACCATAGCGTCTTTCGGAGCGCGTTTAAACGGTTTTGAATCGTTTTATGAAGTTACATAGAGATTTTTCCTCTCCCAAGGATAGGATTCCAGGGTCGACGTCAGAGGTTTTTCGATCTATGAACATTGATTACTGCTTGAGAAACTCCGAAGTGAGTTGGCGGAAGCTTTTGATTGAATTTTCGCCTTAGGCGAGAGAAACCATTCGAGCGCTGACCCTCGGAGATTTTGATGAAGATGCAGCATTCGCCGTGCCTCTTTCGCTTTCTCTGAACTTGGCTCTTCCATCGCGATCTGGAAAGCCTGTAAGTTTGCCTTGGGTCAGTTGTACTGTCGTAAGGCTTCACCCTGATCTTTCTGGGATCCAAAACTCGAGTTTCGGTGATGCGAGTTGTAAAGGGCATCTTCCAAGCCTCTTCGAGTAGTTGATCGATCTCTGGTGCGGTGCTAGTAGCGTGATGGATTTGAGATTTTACAGCTCTAACCTCTGCTACCGTTTCAATGAGACTATCGCGGATCTCGGAAGCTTTGCTGGCGGATTTCCAAGCTTGTCGGTGTTTGCCGCTAGTGTCACGATTTTCCTTCTCAGCCAGTTCTTCTTGTCTTCCAGAAGATGGATTCTTCTTCTCCTATCATAGGATTTTCAAAATGGGATTCTATAGGGTCTGTGCGGCTCCTCGTACGATGTTGATGCACGTCCGCGTTTTCGTCAGTGGGTTTGGACTGACTGCTGGAATCCACCTTGACTAGCTCGATTTCACCTTTCTTCTCTTTCTTCCTCAATATGTGGAAGATCCACCACCGGGATTATTTCGTGCTGTCGTAGGAGTAGTTTCGTAGGGATTCTGTCCATACGGTTTTCCTGTGCGTTCCCGGATTGGTCTAGGGAGTTGCGGATCTAGCGCCAAACTATGGGAACCAAAATTCGCACTATCGATTTCCGATGAAAATAGGGAAAGCTAAGTAAACCTAACTTTCCCAAAGGTCCCGAATATCTGCTAACCACACGCCAAGCAATCAAACAATGAGAACAAATGAAACTATCACGAATCAATAAAACGAAAAAGAAAGCAAAGAAGATCTTATTCTGAATCAATGACTTTCAGCGTTACAATAGGTAAGCCTAAGCGGAAAGAGCCGTCAGCGAGTTCCTAGTTCTAACCTTGTACGACTTTGATTAACCTAGTTGAGTCGCAACTAGATAACATAAAATGGAAAAATGCCTAAATTCCCTTAGGTGCTATGTTTGCTCTAAGTAAGAAATTGTGTGTCTCCTTGCACCTTCAACCTTGACATCCTTATATACTCCCTCTAGAGGCGGCTTAATCTTTTCGTTTCTGCCGTCGGTCGAGTTTATTGCTTTCTGTGAATATTTCATTTTCCTTCGATCTTCGTGTTTATCTTCAAAAACTTCACATTTATCTTCCGAACTTGACATTTATCTTTTCTTGCAAAATAAAAGACCGACCATCATAGGGATTGGGATCGATTTTGTATAAACTCGTGAGTGGGCTTTAGCCGCGTTTTAGACCCTCTCAGGCTGTTTTTTTAATTAAGCATTGTTACGATTTATCGAAAGAGCGCTCTTGAAACGACATCAATTCCGAAGAAAGTTTGAATTTCTCGTATAGTGGAAACAACTTTAGGTTTTTAGATAACCGTTGCCGTTTTATACGATTTATTCGAACCTTATACGAGAAAAAATTTCTTACGATTTTTAAATTGTAAAGTTTCAATAGTGACTTTGAACGAAATGAAACCAGAGCAATTCCACCCAATTTCGAGGGAGGAAGCTACGAGGACAAGATGACAATGGATTTGTTGATCCAACTTGCCGAACGGGCGAGTTGGATTTCTTGATGGGTCCAACTCGCTGAACGGGTGAGTTGTCTGGCTTGCTCGGTCCAACTCACCGAACGGGTAAGTTAACCGGCTTGCTTGGTCCAACTCGCCCGTTCAGTTAGTTGGACTGGTGGAACTCGCCGAATGGGCGAGTTTGACGGCCTGCTTGGTCCAACTCGCCAGATGGGCGAGTTGACCGTCTTGCTTGGTCCAACTCTCCCGTTTGACGAGTTGGCTTGCCTGCTTGGTCCATGTCGACGAACGGGCGAGTTGGCCGTCTTGATTGGTCCAACTAGCCCGTTTGGCGTTGCAAATATGCATTTTGACATCTCTTGCTATCCCTCCTGAATTCAACTTGGAGTAGTCCAGAAAAGTGAATGAATCACTGGAAGTCTCCACTTTCAGGCTCAACTTTTCTGCATAGCTCTAAGCATGATGCTGAATGCTGATCAAGTATTGCAGAGGGAATTGGGATCTCGTGGCCTTTGACAAAACATGGAATCACGAACTTCCCAAGGTCACTTTTCTTCTTGAGAGTGATCCTATGCTTCAGCTTCTCTCCGAGGCCATTGAACATGCGCTTTATCTCCTCATTTGTGTCCTTATTCCCTGAAAAACATCCAATATCTATGAATATAGTACGCTTCATCAAATGGACTATCTAAAGGAGTTTTGAAAACTCTTTTGGAAAAGCCATCCATCTCTTTCTCAGTTGCTTCTCTGCCCAGATGTTTAGGAATCTTTGCTTCCTTCTGGAGTGTCTTTCTGTTGTCATTGGCTCAGGTTTATCAGCTTCTGGAATCTCCTTACTCGGATGTCTGGTGAACAAGCTTTCATTCAGACTTGGTAGACTAGCTGGTTCTGCTGTTGAAGACCGGCGATCAATATTGACGTCTAGACGTCGATCAATGTTTGACGACTTACAGGAAGCTACTGACTCTGAGGGTTCGGTCAATCGATGCTCAGTAATGGATGTCGATCGAAATCAGTGAGAAATAACGAAAGACATAGCACTTTCTACTCAAAAATATTTTTCTTGGATTTGTTTTCTCGTCACCTCTTGCCAAAAATCATCAGCTATCAACGCACTAACATTGTGTTTCCGACCAGCTTCCTCCTTCTCCCTAATCAGGGTCTCATGTGTCTTAATTTCCTCACATTCTGGACAAACTTGATTTTTCAACTTCTTGACATGAGTGTTGAGAGTCTCAAACTTTGTGTTGAGGTTGATGTACAGAGCATCTATCTTCCCATTGAAATTCACAGTCATCTGCTGCTGCTGCTCTAATACTCTGTCAACCAATAGCTTCTAACTTGCTCTCCTGAGTCTTTGGATTTGGGTTATGATAAGAAGATCCAAAGGTCATGTAGTTGTTGCCAGGCCTCTATTGCTGTGAACTTTGGTTGTAGTTGCTCTTGTTGCCACATAAGAGTTTATGTTGTAGCTCTGATTCCATGTCTCTAGAAACCGTTTCCACCAATGAAATTCACATCTTTTGTTCTGCTTGTTATTCTATGGCTTTCACTTCTTGCTTCCTGAGAAAGTTGAGAAAGTTCTGAACACTGTCCATCTGTGATTTGACTTCATCTATATGCTCCTTGCTCAAAAGCTGGAGCTGATTTTTTCCTCTCATAATCAGTATTCTTGTGCTATTGCTAGACGTCAAGTTCTCAATAACCCTTGTTGCTTCTTCTGGACTTCTAGTGCTGAATTCCATTCACTAGTCGTGTCTAAAGCCATCTGGTACTGAAATCAATACCTCTGAAGAAGTGCTAAGTAGATGCACCTCGTTGAAACCGTGGTGTGGGCAGTCTCCCTGGTAGGACTTGAATATGAACCAAGAGCTTATGAATGATTCTCCAGGTTCCTGTATGAATGTAGTGATTCTGCTTCTCAATTCCTATGCTCACGCATCATTGAAGAAATTGCGCAGGAACTCATTCTTGATATCTGTCCAGGATGTCAGAGATCCTAGTGGTAGCTGCTTAAGCCCAATGTGAAGCTTCTCCAGCAAGTGAGTACTTGAAGAGCTTAAAAAACAGATAATCCTCAGGGACTCCATTGGCTCTTAATAGCAGATAAAAGATCCTCAAACCACTCCAGTAGTGATCCATACGGATGTCTACAGTGTCGACCATCCATAGAGCTAGGAGCTTAGCTCTGCCGCCAGATCATCCTGCGTAAGTTAAAAGGACGCGTTTGATTTCAAAGTCGTTACCTCTTGAAACGCTCTGAAAATAAGCGGAGTTTGCGGATAAATCTATCATTATGCAAATCAAGTCTAAGTAATTATATACATATTATCTTTTT
>CAJHQP010009165.1:0-23569 GCA_905132765.1 Moricandia arvensis
ACTCTTTTCTCAACTCTCTCTTTCTACACTTGCATGAATGAGGAAAATAGGAAGGATGAGGGTTTTTATATTAAAATACCTTGGGTCAAAATGATTGGGCTTGGATAATGGGCTGGGAATTGTGAATTGGGTGGGTTGGGGTCACTACATAAAACTTCCCGAAACTGTCTCTGAAGATACTCAGGTTTTGTTTGTCTTCTGGTTTTGTACTTATATATCAGGATTATGTAACTACACCCTATGGCCTTGGAATAACATAGTTAACTTTTCACTAAATTTATCAAAAATTTTAAGAAAGAATTTTATTAATATGGATTATTTTCATAATTTTTATATTAGATTTTAGATGTACAAGAAATTATTTTAAACCTGAGAAATATGATAGATTATTAAGAGTAAAAAAAATGGTCTTAAATCTCAGAAAAAAATGGTCTTAAATGGTCATTGGACAAGCCCATATTTTATTTGGTCAATATGGACATGGTCATAATCTGTACATTGGTGCACCCATATTTTGGCTTAGCCAAACCTTGTGGTCCCAAGTTTGAATCAACAAAGCAACGGTTATGTCTTGGAAGTGAAGACAAGATGCAGAAAAGCAAAGTACAAGAGCAGAGGATGACGGAAGCTGGTGTTAATGGTGTGAAGCTGTCAAACCGATTCTCACCCCTTGATTCTTAGAATGCTTTATGATTGTGCCATCTGTCTAGGGCTTCCAAGTTTACACTTTGCGTATAAATATTATTATGTCTCTTGTAATCGTTGAGGTGAGAGAAATGAAACTTTGTTAAACAACAAACATACTCTTCATTTAAACTACAAATTGTTACAATCATCACCACGTTGGCCACTTCTATCTTCACTTGCATCTGAAGCAAATCTGTGTTTAGGTTCACTTCTTTCTTTTCTTTCGCTCGTCTCGTATAGATGAGTTATATGGTAAAGTCCGATTGATTTAGCTTTGTTGTTAGGAATTAAGCTGTGAAAGAGTAAATTGACTAATCCATGTTGTGTGGTATTGCGTTTGGATAATCATAAGCAGTTGGTCATTAGAATGTGATTAGTTAGTTTAAATTCTCTATCCATTCACAGAAAGTAAAACATAGAGAATTGAAGAATTGTTTGGTGGCTCTGAAACAGAGAGAGATTATTTTAGATAGAGAGCTTGTGAGATGCTTTCTGATTTATCACTGTTCACGGGTTGATGCTTTCTGATTTCTCTGATTGATCTGTGAGATGTTCTATGGTCGATATGGTTTATCACTGTAGATAATCATGATTCGTATCTTAATGGCTTAATACTTTCTGATTGATGTGGTTGTGTTGAAGAGTAAAAGTTGAATAGAAAAGTATATGATTTTTTTTGTAACATAGATGTATCTGTCTAAGTTTACATTTATACCATCATAATATGAAAATCTTGATTACTTGTATATAAATTTTAGTTTAATTCAATTTATTATATTAATTTTGAATATATATATATATATATATACCTATATATCGATTTTTAAAAATATAAATCATAAAATTAATTTTAAATTATTAAATTGTAAACGAACTAACATGGACAATAGATGTTATATGTTTTCTGTTTTAATTATGCTAAGATCTTATATAATAAATTTACATGATATTTGATCAAAAACTGTAATGTCTAGATGGGATTGCTTGGTTATTGTTTGATGAACTACTTTTTGACAAACTGGTGTATTTAATATTGTTTATTCTTCAAAGTTCTGATAATGTCTATTATAGTATTTTTAATAAAAAATTGTTTTTCCTGTTGAAGCGGCTAATATTTTTCTCCAATTTACTGAACAAAAAAATATAAAATATCATACCTGATAATTCAAATTTATATAACTTTATATTTATTAGTTTTGTTTAAAATTTTAAAACTTTTCTGAAAAAATAATTGTATATTTATTTTTGCCAACAATCGTATATTAAAGTAGTGTATACTAAATTTTGTAATTAATCATTCATAACTACACTAATGCTACTACACTAAGTCTATAATACTTGATGGTATTAAATAAAATTATATACTGGACTTTTTGTAAGCTTACACGCATTACAGATGCTTGCATGACATTTTGATAATTAATACAATTTTGATTCTTGAATAATTATAGTAAACATGTGATAACATTTAGTGGGGATTATTGATCCCACTATTTTCATGGATTTAGAAAAAAATTTGGATTTAGAAATTTTTGATACTTCATATGATTTAAACCGAGCAAATAGATTTAAGAATCAAAGATATTGATTTCAAAATGAAAATAGCTTTTACGAAAATCAAGGATATCCAAATCTTTGATAAATCATATGACTTTAAAATTTAAGAATCAAGGATATTGATTTCAAAATTATTTTAATTGTTTTTTTCATTTTTTTTTACTTTCAGTTTCAGAATTGTTGTGCAATTCAGTTTTTCTCGTTTTGGTTGACTCTTGCTGAAGCTTTTTCTTTTCTTTTAAACTCTTATTTTTTGGAAATCTTTTGGAAATCAAGGATATTGATTTCAAAATGAAAATAGATTTAAGAATCAAGGATATTGATTTTAAAATCGACCAAATAGATTTAAGAATCAAAGATATTTATTTAGATATTTCATATTTAGAGATATGAAAGTTGTCATCTATCTTGAAGAATATGCTGAAAGTGAGAAATTTTTTTTATTCGACTAAAAATATTTATTAAAACATATGATTTGTAAAAATCAATAAAAATCAAATAAAATAAAATATTTTTATAATTGGATCTAAAACACTTTCAACAAATTATAGAATGACAAGTATCATCTTTTGCCTATATGGAGAGAAATAAACTCTACTTTATTATATAAGAGATGTATAAATATTTCTTTTATACAAACTTTTGAAATGTTTTATAACTAATAAATCATATATCACCATTACAATATAAATGAATATATAAAATTAATAAAAAATAAACTAAATTTAAGTACATTGTAAAAAAAATCACATTAACTTATATATATCATTTGTTCATAAATAAAACTATATATTAAAATTATTTGTAATTTTTCGTTAAAATAGAAAACTAAATAAATAATAATGAAATAGAAATTTGTTTTAATTAATTTTTAAATTTTTATTAGCATTTATTAGTTCATTAAGTAAACTAAAATTTGATAAATATAATAAATATAAAAACATCATTAAAAGAATGTGACACATGACATTTTTCTCTCCAAAGAGTGAAAAAAAATCAACTTTATTATATAAGATGACTAGGGTCGGCCCGCCCTACGGGCGGGATATACTTTATTTGTGATTTAAATTATTATTTTTTGTATAATTTTGTGGTTCTATTTTAGGTTTTGCATTTGTAATAGATATGTGTATGATAATGATTTTTGTCTTTAGAAAAATTTAGGTAAGGAGAGATTATAAATGGTAAGATTTTTCTTGTTTACAATAGTTGTTTCTCTATTAAATAGTTTGATATTGAAATGTTGTGAGGGCTTCAAATGGTTTTCAAGTTATTTTCTTAAAAAAATTAATATTATATTCGATATCAAAATGTTTTTTTCTTTTCTTAATATTAATTCTTATAGAGATTTAATCAACATTTTCTTATTTAGTCTCATACGCTGAGTGAATCATCAATCTCAATTGAACGGTTTTGAAATATTTTAAATTTTATATGTTACAACAGAGATAAAAAGCAAAGAAACACACATCCTACACAACGATCCTTTGCAGAACATATAGACTTGGCTACTTTACTATGATGTTCCACTTCTGAACTAAAATTTTTTCTAAAAATATATATAATACATATAATAGCTCTACAATTATAATCACAGCTATATCATTCACAATTTACATATTGTAAAATATGTATATAATAACTCTGACAAAGTTATAAACAATCACAACGTTCTTTGACTTGATTAAAATATAAAAAAAAGCAACATAAAATAATTGTTATGGTTTAACCTTATTATTTTTTTTGTCAATCATTTTTTATCAAACTATGTATTTTAATTATTGTATTTTTTTGGTTTAATGAAAACATAATGTTATTGTTATACTGCCATTTTTTCAATACAAAAGTTGAAGTGAAATTAATGTTTTTTTCATTTAAGTATTTTTATTTGATTTATCAGCAATTTTGGTATATGTTTTAACTGAATTATTTTGCATGAATTTTTATTTTATATGTTTTATATTTTTATTTGTTAAAACATATACCAAAATTTCTGATAAATCAAATAAAAATACTTAAATGAAAAAAACATTAATTTCACTTCAACTTTTGTATTGAAAAAATGGTAGTATTAGCACGGGCACATTTTTATAATCTACAGTGGAATTAAATTTATTTTGAAGTTATTGTTTTACAATGTAAATAAATATTATTTTTAGAGTTATATATATCGATAAACTCTTTATGTCCCACAATAGTCAAGTGTGGACAAAAAATGAGTGTCACATATTTTCCTTTCCACAAACCAAAAAAATCATTTCATATGAAAAATCTGATTTTATGGAAGTATATTTCTTGCAAGTACAATTATAATACGGATCATAATTTTCTAGATAATTGACATTTATATTTATTGTAGTTTTTCCTTATTTTTATGTATACTTTTATTTTCGTCCATGATATTCGTTTATATTCATTGGCATTGTTAGATATTTTTGTTTTCAACAGACTCTCAAAAAATCATATATATATAAGGGAAATTGCACTCAATAGCCTTCAAACATTTTATAATTTACTCGCTGACCAAAAGCCCTAGTCCACCCATTTTATTATGTATTTTATATATAATACCCATTCCATCCTTGCAAGCAACCGGCGTAATTTGTTGGCAAAAAAAAAGAAAACTACTTGTGGCTGTAAAAGTGAACACGTCTCACTTTTTATTTGGTAAAATTGTGAAGATAAATAGATTCATTTTGAGAATTTCACGAGTTCAACGTAACCAACATCAATCCTGCTGAAGTTTTATAGGAGAGAAGACCGGTTTTAAAGATGTGGCCGTGACGGAAGGGGACGTTGGAACAGGAGCAGTGGCGAGGTGAGTTAACGCGTCGGAGAAAACATCAAGGATTTGATTTCAGTCTAAAGTCGCGATAATGACGTTGCAACTCCGTGCATCCATCTTCCCTATGGACTAATCATCCCGGTATGAGATTTGTCATTGAATGAAGAGGAAACATGAAAACCTGTAAATTATGATTACAGATTCGAACAGAGGAAGAAGATGAACAATGGTGTATTTCTATACTACTTTATGAAATGGAATAGATTGTCTTCTCTTAAAATTTGACTTTTCTCTTACTTTCCATGTTTATTAAGATATAATTTACTATTTATCATGTTATATTTCATGTGATGCTTGTTGTTTGTTGTTTCATTTGACGTTTAATAAAGAGTAATCTATTTTGTTTACCAATATGTACTATACTATGTATTTTGTTCTATTCTATTTGGGTTTAGGGTCTATATTTGAATTTAGAGTTTAGTGATTAGAATTTAGGGTTTAGTATTTGGAAGGTGGGGGTTGAGATTTGAGTTTAATGATAGCAGCTTACAGTTTAGTATTCAAAAGTTAGGTCTAGATTTAGCATTTAGGAATTGTTCTATTCTATTTACGAGATGTACTCGAATAGTATAGAAAAATCAGATGCGTATTTTATATGGTAAACAAACGTGTGGTGTTTGTGGCATTATGGAGTGTGATAATTAATTGTGGAGTATCTAATTGTTTTTCTCTCTCTATTACTGGCAACTTGATCAATAGAAGGGTAGTAAAGGATAAAGTTTGACATAAATGTTATGGATTACATTATGTCAAAATCAATGCTATCCATTTAATTTCCTTTTCAAATTTAGTCATTTGGCAAATTCTCCGTATATATAATGAGACACTTTTGTTTCTCCCAAAATCATTCACGTCGACATGTAACTTTTTATGGGTCCCATGAAAACAATAAATTTTGGTTAGGTCCACCCAGTTGGGTGCTTTGAATTTTTATCTGAAGAGAAAGTAAAAAAAAATGCGATGTTCCCAAAAAAAAAATAGAAAAAGTTATTTGGGCCCAATATTTAAGTCTGTTTCTTCCATCTTCTTCCTCCTCCTCTTCGTTTGCTTTGAGCCGACGCGCTTCGTATTCTCTCTCCGTCTCTCAAAATCCATCATCCTCTCACATTAATCTATCCCAAGCAAAAGCTGCTTCTATCAAGGTCTAGAAACGCTTTGCAAATGGAATGGTAGAAGCACAATTCCTTTAAGGCTTATTAAAAACATTTTTTTGGCAGAAAAACTCGATATGCCCATCTTTAGTAGTTATATGGTCGGATAAATGTAAAAAGGTACCGAACACCTTTTCAGGTTTAGCATTGGTTCAGCCTTGACTTAGCCCACCATATATGGTTATCTCGACCAGAGACATAACTCATACAATAAGCATTCATCGACCGATGCAGCGGATTCGATCTCGAGATAATAATCAAGCCAATACCACATAAACTTAAGGCTATGCCCCATCTTTATTAAATCTGGTTCGACAGAAAGGTCTAGAAACGCCCTGCAAATGGAATGGTAGAAGCACAATTCCTTTAAGGCTTGTTAAAAACATTGTTTCGGCAGAAAAACTCGATATGCCCATCTTTAGTAGTTATATGGTCGGATAAATGTAAAAAGGTACCAAACACCTTTTTAGATTTAGCATTGGTTCAGCCTTGACTTAGCCCACCATATATGATTATCTCGACCAGAGACATAACTCATACAATAAGCATTCATCGACCGATGCAACGGATTCGATCTCGAGATAAAAATCAAGCGAATACCACATAAACTTAAGGCTATGCCCCATCTTTACTAAATCTGGTTCGAAAGAAAGGTCTAGAAACGCCCTGCAAATGGAATTGTCGAAGCATAATTCCTTAAAGGCTTGTTAAAAACATTGTTTCGGCAAAAAAACTCGATATGCCCATCCTTAGTAGTTATATGGTCGGATAAATGTAAAGAGGTACCGAACACCTTTTTAGATTTAGCATTGGTTCAGCCTTTACTTAGCCCACCATATATGATTATCTCGACCAGAGACATAACTCATACAATAAGCATTCATCGACCGATGCAGCGGATTCGATCTCGAGATAAAAATCAAGCCAATACCACATAAACTTAAGGCCATGCATCATATTTTTTAAATCTGGTTCGACAGAAAGGTCAGGGAAATTGGCTAGTTTGTGAATTATAGGTTTTTGTTTGGTTATACATTCCAATTTGGGCTTTTTGCAAAATTGACTCAAAACTCAAAGTCAAACACAAAACTAACCTCTCCATTTTTTTGTCATTTCTTGTGTCCAATTCACCCCATATGTTCACATTATTTACGAAAATGCCACTATTTTTTTTCTTGTTTTTTTTTTCTGAAAATGGCATTTTTACTCTCTCAACCTCATCATCTTCAAATATTTACAATATTGCCATTGCCATCAATACCACAACCACCATGAACAACCAATTTGAAGCTCTTAATGCACCTAAAATTGATTGACACTACCTAAAATTGATTGGCACTAAATGTTATGAACAAAAAACAACATCTCTTTAACTTTGTCTCCATAGTCATCCAAAAAATTCAAGCTTTTGATTCTAAATTTTTTAGGCTTGGTAGAGCCATTCAAGCATACTAATCTTCGTGGGTTACTTTCGTTTGAGGTTCTGGGTGGTTGGAGAGGACTATTTGTGCTTAGGAAGTCATCTCACTAGTGAAAGGTATGAAATTGAAAAAATTTTCAGATTTGTTCGCGTCGAAGACTTACGGGTAAGTCTTCTAAGCACACGGGCGACTTACTTATAAATCGTCCAAATTTGTTTGTTTGGGCCCAATATTTAAGTCTGTTTCTTCCATGTGAAGAGAAAGTAAAAAAAATGCGATGTTCCCAAAAACAAATAGAAAAAATTATTTGGGCCCAATATTTAAGTCTGTTTCTTCCATCTTCTTCCTCCTCCTCTTCGTTTGCTTTGAGCCGACGCGCTTCGTATTCTCTCTCCGTCTCTCAAAATCGATCATCCTCTCACATTAATCTATCCCAAGCAAAAGCTGCTTCTATCTCACTCTTCTCAGCCTCCTTTCCAATAGTAAGTTTTCCTTTTATTCTTTGCTAAGTAAAGTTTGTGTAGATCTTGGAACTGATTCATAGATCGATTAACCTAAGGTTTGCTCCCGGTCTGTCCTAGAATCGTAAATTCTTAGTAGAATTCATGAATCCAAGTTTATTCAGAGGTTTTAGATAATCAAAACCCAGTTTACTTACATGGAAGTAGAAACCCTAATTTTGAATGCTCCTCCTCCTACTTAGGGTTTAATTATCTTTGTTAAAGATACAATCTTTTGGTCGTCTTTCAGTTAATTGCAGAGGAAGTAGAAACCCTAATTTTTCTTTGTAGAAATCCTTGTTCTTTCTGGTTTCCTCAAAAATAGAAGACAGTCACTATTTTTTCTGGAGGAAAACAAAAAGTCTCATTTTTGTTGCTGTTGAACACTTCAACTTGTTAAATGTCGTTTTGTTTGTTCTGTTACTTCAGTCTCGTTGTGTATACCTTTGGCTCCGTGTAAGAAATTTAACTCTTCATGGGCTAGGAACTCTGAAGAAAATAAAGTTTCCCTATTTTATTACTTTTTGGGCATTCTTTCTATGAGTGGTGATTGTTCAAGCTTTGTTTTATTGCAGGAGAAGAATGGCTCCAAATCGAATTAAGAAGGCTTGCAACGCCATGAAGATAATGGACATACCAGAGGAGAAAGTAATGCCGGTTCTCAACCAACTTCTGAAGACGTATTGTAACAAGTGGAAATTTATAGAAGCTGAGCGTTATAAGCTTCTCGTTGAAGCTATACTCGACCAAGACCAAGAATCTGAACAGGTTTGTGTTCCCCTACTAATTTGTCTTACCATTTTTAATTTCTCCGTGTCTAATTTGTTCATATTTTCTCTCTCTTTCTGGTGAGAATCTACTGAAAAGCAGAAGGAAGGAAAGAAGGAGGAGTCCAATGTATGTTCAAGCTTAATGATTTTGGTAACAAGTTCAAGTCTGTTTTTTCTTTTTGGTTATTTTCTCAAGTGTCTTTGTCGTCTAAATCTTGTAGGATGTAGCAATGAACAGGGGAAAGAAGAGAGCTCTTGAGGTGTGTGAACTTTGTTGTTTTAAAGATATTGTTTTCATCATTTAACGTTTATGTGGTTTGTGGTAAAAGCAAACTCAGCTTCTTTTGAAAGACGAAGAAGATGATTCTGATGAAGATGTTGTTCGTTTAAAGATGAAGTCTCGCCGGAAACTCCAAAGTGGATGTGACAACAACATAAACCTTAGCTTAGGTACCTCCCCATCAAAGAATCCAATCGAAGACGAGGTATGTTTTCCCACGTCAAAGAAGCCAAATCTCTTTGCTGTTTTTAGAATATAGTTTATATCATGTAACATCTTTCTGGTTTATTTTGGTTTAAGCATACACAGCTTGCTGGGAAAGAGGCGGACAATGTTATCCCTGAAGATAAACGCGAAAGAGGGTGTGACAACAACGCGGTCCTTACCGTTAAGCATACTCAGCTTGCTTTGAAACACAAAAGCAATGATATGGATGGAGATGAGCTCCAAAGAGGATGTGACAACAACACAAGCCTCAGATTAGGCAGCATTTCGTCAAAGAAGCCACATGGAGAGAATCGCGAAGTATGTTTTTAATCTGTTTTTTTTTTCTTTTTTTTCAGGTTTCTCAGTTTTCATATTAACTTGCATCTATTGGGTTTCTGTTAAAACATTCTCAGGCTGAAGAGGAAAATGAAGTGCCTGAGCTACCTCCTTCAAAGAGATACTCGCGCCGAACAGGTGAAAAGGTGTCTGCAAGAACTGTGGATAACAACACAAGTCCTAGCTTCAACAGCTCCATGTCAACGGAAGATTTTCCTCCAGTAATGACCTTGCCAACAGCTCATGTAGTAGCTATAAAGGAATCTGTTCCCTCTGCCCTTACCATCGTCAACAATGATACCATTATCGCTCAGAAGCCTATGATTCCAGGTATAGTTTCATGATATCATGATAAACATATATATAATCTTTCTTGTTTTTGCTTTTATGTGCTTTTACCTTTCTTTAGATGCAGAGAACTTTTCAGCTCATGTTCTTGTTACGGACTCTACTGCTATGGAGGTTCCTCCGTCAGAAAATACATCCCTGAATTCAAATGACAACGGCCAGAAGACTCTAACTGTGAGTTGGATCTCACTCTCGTGCTTGCTTGCGTTTCCTTTCATCTCTTCTTGGATGTTTTACAAACTTTGTTACCTGTAATAGGCCTCTCGAGGATTGGGAAAGGATAGGGGCGATAATGATAAAACGGTTAAAACCCCTTTGGTCATAACTGCAACACCGTTGGAGAAAATAGAGGCCGAACCTGAGTCAGTGATGAATCTGAATGATTTTGGAAATGATTCAACTCCACATAAGGTAGTTCGTTCGTTGTTTAAATTCCTTGGTAGTGTTAGATTGTGTTTATTATATTAACCTTTATGATTGTTATTTATCTTGGAATGATGGTCTTTATGCAGACGCATGAGGAGGAGAAGAGTAGGAAAACGAAAAGGGGACAAGGGCAACACTTGAAGAACCTGAATGAAGAAGCAGGTATGTGTAAATTGGCATTAGCCATATTAGTTTTGAGTATCTTTGTTTTTTTTTTTGGCCAAATTTTGAATCATGTCATTGGTTGTAGATGGGAATACCAACGTTTCAACTGCGGTGGAGATGAATGATACAACAAGTAAAAACCTGTGCCATGATGGTGAAGTTGTTGATCAGCTTATCTCTTCTTGGATAGGAAATTCATCTAGCGGTAAGGAAATCTTTCTAATCTACTAAAGCATTTTCGTTTTTTAAGTAGCTTAGACGCATTCTTTATAACAAAAGTTGGTGTACATTATGCTAAAACAGTTTCTTTTTGTTTTGTTCTTTCCGGTATTTTGTTCTATCCAGAGCTGTCATCTGATCAGAGCTTGAATGTGATGAATAATTCTGCTGTTGCTGCTACTTGTACTGAGGAAACGCCAGTCAAAGACACCTTAACGGATTTGCCTTTCACAAAGAAGTCACCATATTGGAAGACCTATGAGACAACAGAAGGCTTCAAATCTGTTCCACAACGACCTCACTTCAGCAAATTGCTTGAAGCTAAAAAAGATTTCTTCCTTGAGTCGGCAGCGGTTGGCATGATGGTTACCTTTTATGGCTTACTAGACGAAGTGAAGGATCTCAAGCTTGATGATTCCACAAGCAAGCTAAATGATCTCAACGTTTACTTTGCTGAACTGGAGAAGAATGGGTTCGATGTTGAAGCTCCTCAAGCAGTGATCAGCAAAGTGCTGTCTCTCAAAGATGTGCGAGACAAGAAAGCGGAGGTGCAAAAACGTTCTGAGGAAAACATTGAAGCCGAAGAGAGTACAAGTCGTGATTTAAAAAAAAAGAGGGCTGAGTTGGAACTCAGAATCAGTGAGCTGCAGAGACAAAATGCAGAAGGGAAACAGAAGGAGAAAGCAGCCGAGGAAAATATAGCTGTCATGAAGGCACACGTGGAAATGATTGGCCGAGAGATTGAAGATTTGGAAGTTGATTTTCAGAAAACTATACTAATGTATCTCCACGGTAACAAGTTGAATGAAACGAGTAGATGAATGAAGTTAAGTATTAGAGTATGTCCGAGATTGTTGGCTGGCTCTTATGGCCGTGCTGTAAACTTTTATGGTTAACTATCCTTTTGTAGATCTTAATGATACTCGTTTGTTGATGATGCTATTTTGTTCAACTCAGAAATGTTCACGTACTAACCATGGAATGGAGCAGTTTTCTTTTCTTCTAATCGTTTTCACACTTTTAAGAATAACTAGATTTTTGAGCCGTGCTTAAAAACCGCGGTTACTAAAAAAACGCGGTTACTATTTTTGTTGTTTTATCTACAGATGGATCAATAAGTCTTGTTTTAGAATCAAGATCAAATTATTATGCAGGTATGAAAAAAAAATTATTTAATAATATCTCAGACAGCCTTTTTTATGTTTCTAAATAAGTTAACAACTAGGTGTTTTGCCCGCACTTGCGGGCATAATTCTCGTATGAATATTTATTACTATAAATTAGTTTTAATTATATAATCAATAATAAAAAAATTATAGAAATTCTGATAAATGATTAAAATTACCTAGGATCATGGAGACAAATCAACAAATTCACTTTTCAAATAATTATTTTAATGATTTATATTTAATTATTAATAATATAATTTTTATATCTTAATTTTAAATTTTATAATAAAAAAATATATTTTCAACATAGCAACATAATCCATAATGATTATCTTATTTTAAAAAAATATGAAATTATTAATATAAATTCGTTTTAGTTATATTTAAATATTAAATTATTAATATAAATTCATTTTAGATAAATATAATAGTGTTTATATCTTAATTTAAAATTTCAGTTTTATATATAAAAATTAAATATATCTTAATTAAATATAAATCATAACTAAATATATCTTAATTTTAAGTTTTATAATAGGAAAATATATTTTCACATAACAACATAATCCATAATGATTATCTTATTTTAGAAAAATATTAAATTATTAATATAAATTCGTTTTAGTTATATTTATAATTAAATTATTAATTTAAATTCGTTTTAGATAAATATAATAGTGTTTATATCTTAATTTAAAATTTAAGTTTTATATATAAAAATTAAATATATCTTAATTAGATAACTAATTTAAGTTTTAGATATAAAAATTAAATATATCTTAATTAAATCATAACTAAATATATCTTAATTTTAAGTTTTAGAATAGGAAAATATATTTTCAACATAACAACATAATCCATAATGATTCTCTTATTTTAGAAAATATTAAATTATTAATATAAATTCGTTTTAGTTATATTTAAATATTTAAATAGAAAAGGAAGGGTCGCTTCAGGGAATCAGGGTTGCGAGGTGTCCAAGAGTGAGCCATCTCCTTTTTGCAGATGATACTATGTTTTTCTGTTCAGCATCAAAAGAAAGCTGTGAAACCATGCAACAAATAATCCTCAAGTATGAAAGAGCCTTAGGCCAAATGATCAACAAAAACAAGTCCGCTATGACTTTCTCCTCGAAAACACCAGCAAATATGAGACAAGAGGTAAAATCTATTCTGAGGATCGAAAAAGAAGAAGGTGAAGGGAAATATTTAGGACTACCTGAGCATTTTGGCTCATAGTAGACTGCATCCGTCAAAGGATCTCTTCACAGCAATAGTAGACCGCATCCGTCAAAAGGCCGCTAGCTGGTCCACTAAACTCCTCTCTAAGGCAGGGAAACTGACTCTGCTTAAGGCCGTCCTCACAGCCATACCAACCTACACAATGACATGTTTCCTACTCCTAGTTAGTCTTTGCAAACAGATTCAATCATTTTTAACAAAATTCTGGTGGGATGGGACATACAACAAGAAAAAGATGTGTTGGGTTTCGTGGGAAAATCTCTCAAAACCAAAATCATAAGGGGGTCTGGGCTTCAGGGACATACAGCTCTTTAACCAAGCACTACTGGCCAAAATTGCTTGGAGACTAATCGTCCCAAAGTAGCAAGGATTCTAAAAGGGAAGTACTGATAAGGGTTTTTAAGCCTTAGAGCAAATCAATGTAGTAAAGTAGATGTCAATCCAATCCTGAGTGCTAATGAACAAAGAGAATGCAAGACATTGTCTTAATCTAAATGCAATCAATGAAGGTTTATTTTATAAGTAACTAGTAACAAGCAATATGTAAACAAGAGTAACTAAAGCTTTGTTTCAAGGAGATAGGAGAACTTATGGGTAAAGGTATTGACTTTGGGTGATCAAGTTACTATCTAGGGTGATGTTTCAAGCAATCATTCATATCCTATAGGTCTAGACACAATCCTAAGCTAGTCCTTGGTCAAGGTAAAAGCTCATTTGCTATCAATCTCTAAACACAAATGGTCATTGGTCTAAATCAATGAAGCAATCATTGAGAACAAGTCTACTAACCATCTAAGCCTTCCTAACATGAAGTGTCCTTGGTTAAGCAAGCAAAAAGCATTATTACTTTGGTTCAGGCATTTCATCATACACCTTGTGGGCAGGAAATGCCTAATGATCTAGTTTAGAAAGATTAGGTCTAATCTAGCATTGAGAATAAGTAATAAGCATAGGACAAGAAGGATCTAACATTAATCACCCTAGATCATCACTTAATCACCCTAACCAAACCCATAAGCTCAAAGAGAGTCTACTCACTAATATTCATGTTTAATCTTAAACCCATGATGGATAGAAGACTAATCATGATTAGAAGAAGAGATAGACTCAAATTAATCAAGAAATAAAGATTATATTAATCAAGGATTCAACTTTCCAATGTGTTTTTGAGAGAAAAGAAGATAAGATCCCCAAAATAAGGTTTAAGGGTATTTATAGCAAATTAAAATCGAATTGGGCCAACCCAACAAACCTGAGATGGCTCAAACAAAAGAGATAAAAGGTCTGGTCAAACTCGAATTCTTGACTTCTTTGACGCTCACAGCGGCCTATGGAGGCCGCTGCATTATGCCGATATCAAACAGGGACTTTGGCTGATTTAATTCCTGAAATTCACCTTTGGCCGCTGCCAAAAACCGCTCCCGTAAGCCGCTGGCACACTAGTCTCTGGGGGGTTTCATCTCCAGCGGCTTCTCGACATTGTTGCTAAGCACCCTCCGTACTGAAGAGCCAAGAGGTTGTAAACCTCATGGTCCAAGCCCAGGTCAAAAGGAATTGGCCAGGGCCTGTAAACCTGAGGAAACCCCCGAGACAGCTCTGGAGGGTTGGTTCTGTGTTAACGAGAACTACCTTTCCAAGAGCCACCTTAGGTTTCCTCTCCCTGATCTCCTGTTAGATCTTCTCGATCATTACCAACTAGCTCTCTCCCAACTCTGTCCCTCGGTTATTCGAGTGATAAACGGTTTTATCACTAGATCCAAAGAGGAAGGGGTTGCCGTCGGGCTTAGCGACCTAATGAGCCTCTTTTTGATAAAGGAGAGTGCTTCTAAAGAAGGTGGCAGCAGGACCTATTATCTTCCTTGTCGTCCCAAGTTGGGTATTTTCAAGTTCTCTAGTAGTCACGACGACTGGCGGAAGAAGTATTTTTATGTCAAAATTGATCCTTCGACGGTTCCTGTGGGTCGTTCCCTCAGGATTTCTTGGTCTGATGCATCCGGTTAGGATTTCTAGGAATATAATTGTTTATTTTTATTTGTTGTCACCTGATGGCTGTTTGATTTCGCTTGCAGATATTGAGGATCCTGCTATACTCCCCGGCAAACTTACCAGAGCTCTTTTTTGGAAGTTGCAGCAAACTCCCTGTACCTGGGGGTCTTACACTACTTCTCGAATAGGATCGGCAAGATTTCCAGATCGGTATAACGCTTCCTTCCTAAATCATGTCCCAATCGCAGATTTAGAAGGTAATGTTCTTACTTCGATTTCTTTTACACACATAAGCTTATTTTAAGATGTACGAATACTAAAGAAATTTGTTAATTCAGTTTCCGAAGGTAACTCGGTGGTATCAATTTCAATGGGAGCTAACACTTCTGAAACCGAAATGACCCAATCAGCCAAGATGCCTCTTCAGCCGTCATTCCGTTCTAGGGGTAGACCGGTTAAAGCAGCCAACACCTCACGAGGGAGCGACAAGAATCAGAGAGGATCTTTCCTCAGCTCCGTGAAGGAGGTTCTTAATGACGGAGCTTCTGCCCCTGCTAAGGATGTCAACCCTGTTGAAGCACAGGGAGCTCAGGACGTAGTCCCTCGCTCTGAGGTTCAGATTACGGAAACTGATCCTCAGATGATCAAGGAACCTTCCGAGACTGATCTCCCTAGGAACAAAAGGTCAAGGACCGATCAGGGTGATAGACCTTCTAGGTCTTCCTCTTCGTCTTCCAGAGGAGAAAATTGTTGCTTCCCTGGGGGTTTCATCTCCAGCGGCTTCTCGACATTGTTGCTAAGCCGCTGTGATGTCTCTAGGCCGCTGTGCTTACTCGAGTAGTGATATATGTCTAGTAAATTTGCCATAACTCTTAACATACAACTCTGATTGACCTGAGACCACTTCCATTGGAAAGCTTACTCAATTTCCTATCTCTTCCCAGAATCTTAGCAACAGAAGACATCTTTAAGACCTCAATCCATGTTCATCTTTCACCCCCTTTTGGATCACAATGCTCTCAAACACCTCCATTCACTCCATGGCACACTCCGACACCTAATAAGGACATATGAATGCAATATGGACCTAATAATGTCTAAACCCTAATCTATATGATAATTTATGTACAAAATGAAATGCTAAAACAATGAAAATATGCAAGATATCAAGTACTGCCAAAATCAAAGCTTCCTCGATGTAGCGCTACCAAAAGTTTGTTCACATGGGTGGAAAGGAATCCTACATGGGAGGGACCTCCTAAAAGCGAATCTGGGAAAAGCTATAGGGAATGGACAAACAACAAAATTGTGGCACGACTCGTGGATCTCTCTAAATGATCAAACAAGACCTTTTGGCCCTATAAAGGAATCGGCCATAGATCTAAGAGTTTCAGACATCCTCACAACAGACCTCAAATGGAACAAGCAGAGAATTGAGGAGCTTCTACCTGAGTTTGCAACGCAAATTCAATGCCTCCAGCCTAGCCAAAGAGGAGCGGAAGATAGCTTCATCTGGCAGCCTTTACCCACAAGGGTGTATACTACCAGATCGGGATACAACGCTGCAGCTACACACAACAAGAACAACACACTCAGTACTCCAGACTCTCCACAAGAATTCTATTGGATAAAAGATCTCTGGGCTGAGGAATACTCACCAAAGATGAAGGTGTTTATCTGGTCTATCCTCCAAGGTGCTATTGCGCGTGGAGAAAATTTACAAAAGAGAGGTATGGGAGCAGAGGTTTTGTGTCCACGGTGCAAAGAAAGAGAATCACCAATGCATACGTTCTTCTTCTGTAACCACGCTAGGAAAGTCTGGGAGAACATTCCACTAAAACACATAGTTCACATAGCTGTCGACGAGCCTTTCAAAACAGCCATCACCAAATTTCCCAATGCCATTTGCCTTCCCCCAGTGGGAGTCACGACCAATATTCTGCCATGGATATGCTGGTCTATATGGAAAGATCGAAATACCCTGGTGTTTGAAGACCGAAGTTTAACACCTGAGGAGGTAGCAAGGAGAGGAATAGAGTTAGCCAGAGAATGGAAACAAGCTCAACAGGGACACCAACTACAATCAAAGAAGTTACCTCAAGATACCCAAGATGAGGTATTACCACAAGATCTAATTGAATGTAAATCTGATGCGGCTTGGAACAAGAGTAAACGAACTACATGATTGGCATGGGTGTTCAAAGGGTTCTCAGGTACCGCCCAAGACCGAGGAGCCACAACACAGGAATTCGTCAATTCACCACTAATCGCTGAAGCTCTGGCAGTTTGATCAGGACTTTGTATGGTGTGAGGGATAAAACTCACCTCCTAATTTTAGATCAGGTTAAGATTGGAGAAAAGATAACGTGGGCTGAATCCCGTTTAGAACTTGTAGAATGAATTATGATTGTATTAATATTTTTGGTAAAAGAATGGTTACAAAGAAAGTTTTGGTGATTACAAAGAATTGTGGAAATGTTTCTGAACTAATGTGTGTGTCGAAAATGATTGAATGAATGAATCCCCTTCCTCTTCATCTTGCTTTTCTTTAAATAGCCTCAGGCCACGTTTGACTGTTCCTAATTGATCTCCGAGATTGCTTCCATAAATTGGGGGATTTGCAACAACTTGACTTTGACCGAATCTTATGCTTCTTTCCTCGTATCCTGAGCTGCTTCTTCTAGGTCTCTGCGAAAGAAGCCAGACCTCTTTTCGTGACCTCTTTCATTAGTATTTCAGCAGGTAGCCTCCGGCTTTAGCTTCATTCTTCATTTCTTAAAGTTATAACTCGCGGTGGGCCTATCACGGCCCATCACCAGCTCTCAATATTTGAACTAGTTAGCTTTAGCTAGCGGGCCATATTCGGGCCCAACAGTTGCCCCCAGCTTTCGAGAGAAGATTCTTTATCTCGGAAGCTAAACCTAGCCGCCGAACCTCAACCTTTTCGCTGTGATAATGATTACTCGTTATCTTTATCGAGGATATTCCTCACCTAATCCGATGGCTGATTAAACTTAGCGAGATCGACGGCTCAGATGAAATGAATTCGAAATAGTTATCCCCCGATTTTCGAGACTCGACGGGATATAAAGCTGTAAACATTAACTGCAACTTTCTCCACCTTCTCCACGTCTCGATTCGGTTTCCCAGGTAACTTCCTCTGGTTCCTTTATTTTACTTTCTTTCGTTTTTATTTTTCATTGTGCTTCCTCTCGAGTGATTTCTTTCGAAATTCTTGCTCCCAAGATTTTATTTCGTTAGTTCTATCTTTCCTTTTCTTTTCTATCTTTTTCGATTTCCTTCGTCGTTTGTCGCTATGACCCGGCCAAAAGAAGGTTCTGGAGAAACTGAAATCTCTGCTTCTGGCGTTCGACTTATGAAGGTGAAACAAGAAGTCGGTGAAACAATGAAGAAGGCTGATAGGAAGAAGAGGGCTAAGGAGTGGATAACCCAGAGAGTTTCCAAACGAGCGAAAAAGACCGAGGGCTCCAGCGGGAGTGTTCCCTACGGATCTCATCCACCCTCCGTACTGAAGAGCCAAGAGGTTGTAAACCTCATGGTCCAAGCCCAGGTCAAAAGGAATTTGCTAGGGCCTGTAAACCCGAGGAAACCCCCGAGACAGCTCTGGAGGGTTGGTTCTGTGTTAACGAGAACTACCTTTCCAAGAGCCACCTTAGGTTTCCTCTCCCTGATCTCCTGTTAGATCTTCTCGATCATTACCAACTAGCTCTCTCCCAACTCTGTCCCTCGGTTATTCAAGTGATAAACGGTTTTATCACTAGGTCCAAAGAGGAAGGGGTTGCCGTCGAGCTTAGCGACCTAATGAGCCTCTTTTTGATAAAGGAGAGTGCTTCTAAAGAAGGTGTCAGCAGGACCTATTATCTTCCTTGTCGTCCCAAGTTGGGTATTTTCAAGTTCTCTAGTAGTCACGACGACTGGCGGAAGAAGTATTTTTATGTCAAAATTGATCCTTCGACGGTTCCTGTGGGTCATTCCCTCAGGATTTCTTGGTCTGATGCATCCGGTTAGGATTTCTAGGAATATATTTGTTTATTTTTATTTGTTGTCACCTGATGGCTGTTTGATTTCGCTTTCAGATATTGAGGATCCTGCTATACTCCCCGACAAACTTACCAGAGCTCTTTTTTGGAAGTTGCAGCAAACTCCATGTACCTGGGGGTCTTACACTACTTCTCGAATAGGATCGGCAAGATTTCCAGATCGGTATAACGCTTCCTTCCTAAATCATGTCCCAATCGCAGATTTAGAAGGTAATGTTCTTACTTCGATTTCTTTTACACACATAAGCTTATTTTAAGATGTACGAATACTAAAGAAATTTGTTAATTCAGTTTCCGAAGGTAACTCGGTGGTATCAATTTCAACGGGAGCTAGCACTTCTGAAACCGAAATGACCCAATCAGCCAAGATGCCTCTTCAGCCATCATTCCGTTCTAGGGGTAGACCGGTTAAAGCAGCCAGCACCTCACGAGGGAGCGACAAGAATCAGAGAGGATCTTTCCTCAGCTCCGTGAAGGAGGTTCTTAATGACGGAACTTCTGCCCCTGCTAAGGATGTTAACCCTGTTGAAGCACAGGGAGCTCAGGACGTAGTCCCTCGCTCTGAGGTTCAGATTACGGAAACTGATCCTCAGATGATCAAGGAACCTTCCGAGACTGATCTCCCGAGGAACAAAAGGTCAAGGACTGATCAGGGTGATAGACCTTCTAGGTCTTCCTCTTCGTCTTCCAGAGGAGGAACCGTCGGCAGGAATTTTGCTCATTCGAAGCCTGGATCGATTCTCGATGACCCCGATCAACAATTTGACTAATAGAGAAGAGTTCATCAAGATTGCCCATTACATGGGTCAGGTATGGGATTTTAGCTTTTATTGCTTTCCCTAGAAAGATATTTATTTTGCTGTTTTCATCTCTTTGCAGTTGGCTGGAGCTGTTAACAGAGCTCAACTGAAGTTTGAGGAGACAATGAGCAATGCCCCCGATGCTGGAGAACTAGCCCAGGTTACTGAGATGGTCAAAGCCACCAAGGTGGAGCTCGATCAAGCCAGAGCTCAGGCTTCGGTACTTCAATCCGAAGTTGAGAGACTTGGCTTGAAGGCTGATAATCAACAAGGAAAGATTGAGAGCCTGGAGATTGATGTTAAGGTGAAAAGTAGGAGGATTGCCGAGTTAGATAATGCTCAGAGAGTTTCTGAGCAGCAAGTTCAAGAGCTGATCGTCTCATCTGAAGTCAGTCAGAAGAATAAGGAAGCTGAGGTCAAATTCGCCGTTAGAAGAGGGAAAAGAGGTAATCGATGCTTACAACAAGATCTTTGTTTCCATCAAGGAGAAGTTCTCCAAGAAGAAAGACGAGGTCGATCTTCAGATCTATGCTCAAGATCTTCAAGCTAACACTGAGCTTCTAAAGGATATGCTGACAACCGAGATTCAGAGTGCTGAGGAGGAGTACAACCGTTTGATGGCTCTGATACCGGAAGCGACTGCTGCGTATGAGAAGGCGCAGGTCTCTGACTTCTCAGTTAGCAAGCTCCCCCTTCCTCAACTCTCAGAGAGCTCAGGTACTTTTGAGATTAACATGTTTAATCCGTCCTTTTCAGGAGAGTACAGCTCTAATTTAGATTTGGTGGATCCTAATTTAGCCCCAGTTGAAGCGATCCCAGGAGGTAACGATAAGGAGACGGATGAAGGTGCCCTTGCTAAGGACAGTGAGGCAGTCGAGAAGGATCACGACGTTGAGAAGGATTCTGGTGACAAGGGACAAGAAGGTTGAGAGCTAAGGCTCTTTTTAATCATCTTATTATGTTTTTAGGACTTCTGCCACGGGCTTTGTTTGTTTTTTTAAGACTTATAGCCTGAGGAGGCTTTTAAACCTTTGCTCGTGTTAGGATCTTTTGAACCGTTAATGGCCTGAGGAGGCTTTTAAACCTTGTTTGTTTTCTCAGTTTAATCTTTATTTTAAGTCACTCAGCTTATTTTGCTTCGCTTTTTCTTTGAAGTATAAACTCGAGTTATGTATTGTGACTTTTAAGTATGAGATCTAGTGATTTTTCCGGAATCAGATCGCGGATCCTGTTAACAACAGATCTTGTGACCTTAGAGGTCACCATGATTTCAAGTATATTTGGCTGCGAGGATATCAGGAAGAAGTTCCCGAAATATCAAGACTAGATCATGGTCTTTAGGGACCTAAATCTCCTTTGAAGAGTTTTAAGGCCATTAAGAGAAGGTTCATGTGATCCTGAATTCGTTTGAAAGTTTTTAAGGCTTCCGAATTTGTTAAGGATTTTAAGATCTTAGGTCCAGGTTCGTGGGGACCTGAATTTATTGGAAGGATTTTAAGACCTTAGGTTCATGTTCATAGGGACCTGAATTTGTTTGAAGGATTTTAAGACCTTAGGTTCAGGTTCGTAGGGACCTGAATTTTTTTGAAGGATTTTAAGACCTTAGGTCCAGGTTCGTAGGGACCTGAATTTGTTTGAAGGATTTTAAGACCTTAGGTTCAGGTTCATAGGGACCTGAATTTGTTTGAAGGATTTCAAGACCTTAGGTCCAGGTTCGTAGGGACCTGAATTTATTTGAGGGATTTCAAAACCTTAGGTCCAGGTTCGTAGGGACCTGAATTTATTTGAAGGATTTCAAGACCTTAGGTCCAGGTTCGTAGGGACCTGAATTTATTTGAAGGATTTCAAGACCTTAGGTCAAGGTTCGTAGGGACCTAAATTTGTTTGAAGGATTTTAAGACCTTAGGTTCAGGTTCATAGGGACCTGAATTTGTTTGAAGGAAACTCAAAATATTTAAATGTAATCGTTTCATTGATAAATTTTATAGAATACATCATGTTGTAATAATCGTACAGTTGTTGTTTGGGCTATATGTTTTAAACACATGCCCCTTTCGGCTACAATGAAAAGAATGTTGAAATGAGACTGGGGCTGCACTCATAACGGAGTTGCCTACGTACCCAGTCAAGGGATCACACCTAACGTAGTTCAAGGGATTTAGGTACCTAATGATAGTATTTCTTGAGATTCATGGCGTTCCATGATTGGATTTCAGGTACCCTGGTTCGTACCTTCATGAGCCTGTAAACGCCCGGTCGTACCACATGGATGATCCGATAGAACCTTCCCAGTTGGTTTCTAGCTTCCCAGCGCGCGGCTCTTTGGTATGGTTGAAAACTTTTCTAAGTACTAGGTCACCTACAACGAATTGTCGGGACCTGACTTTGGAGTTGTAATGTCGGGCCATTGCTTGTTGATAGTTTTGAGTTCGAAGCAAGGCTTGATTTCTCCGTTCCTGGATTAAATCGAGGTTATCTAATAGGAGCTGATCATTGGCTTCGGGGTTAGATGTACAGAGTTCCCGGTGGAGGCTCCCGATGATGGTTTCGGCTGGGACGACAGCCTCCATCCCGTAGGCTAAAGAGAAAGGAGTTTCTTCCGTAGCCTTTCGTGGGGTGGTTCGGCATGCCCAAAGCACCTCAGGTAATCTTTCGGACCAAGAACTTTTACTGATTCCGAGACGTTTCTTGAGGTTTGCTAATATCGATTTATTAGCAGCCTCCGCCTGGCCGTTTCCCTGAGGGTATCGAGGTGTCGACATAGTGAGACGAATTTTCCATTTGTCGCAAAATGCTTTGAAGTCATTAGATATGAATTGTGACCCGTTATCGGTTACGATTTCGTATGGGACGCCGTGGCGGCAGATGATGTCTCTCCATACGAGTCGTTCGGTTTTGACTTTAGTTACCTGTTGGAGAGCTTCAGCTTCCATCCATTTTGTGAAGTAGTCTGTTACGACTAGGAGGAAGCGTAGCTTCTGCTTTCATGTTCCTGATTTTACTAGCGGTCCTACGATATCCATGGACCATCTCATGAACGGGAACGGGTATGGGGCGGATATCGAGGATAGATTTTCCGAAGGCTGATGTATAAAAGGTGCATGCCTCTGGCATTTGTCGCATAAAGATGAGTAGACTTCACAATCAGCGATAATGGTGGGCCAGAAATAGCCTTGTCTTTTGATTCGGATAGCTAAGGCCCTGCCACCGGCATGGTTTCCGCAGGTGCCATCGTGCATTTCCTTCATGAGTTTGATAGCATCGAGGCCATGGAAGCATCTTACGTAAGGTCCCGACACGCTTCGTTTGTAGAGGATGGATTCCATTATGCAGTATCTCGTGCTTAACGCTTTGAGCTTTCGAGCTTCCCATTTCTGGGGGGGGGGGAGCTTGTGAGGGA